>JAPZDV010000023.1:25344217-25356359 GCA_029814665.1 Acanthurus lineatus
GTGTCGTTTGGTTCTGCGTTTCCTGGTCGATCAACAGAGAATTGAATTTAATTCAGTTTTTAATGTCTTTTTTCAAAGAAAGATGCAAAATGATTTGCAGCTTCTGAAAAATGAGAATTTTTTTTTCTCTGAATTATTTGTTGCTCATTAATTTTCTGTTTCTTAAATAATAAATTAAGCTACAAATTCTTTCAATTCTACATTAGTCAGGTGATTGAATTATCTTTCTCTCCACCTGAACTGGACAGCAGACTGTGTGCAGCCTGACAGGTGAAAATCAGGGCAAAATGCCTCAAACTTCGCTCTCACACAGGCTGAATTCATGTATTCATGTATATTTAGAGCACATATCTCTCAGCGCGAACACAGTTTATCCACAGAGTCAAAGCGGCTCGAGTGAACACTGATTCATGGGTCGACCGCTGAGGTCAGGACACATTTTTATACACACTGAGATTTCCTCTGGACAGAACAAAAAACCTCAACACACTCATGAATCTTTGAAGAGAGACGATCACAGTTTTACATGAAACCCACCTGAACCTGCTGACAGCTCACAACCAAACACGCTGAGATGGATTTGCTTTTGCTTACATCCAAATTCCTGCAGAACGAGGGTCATTCCCATCAGCTGCAGCTGCTCTTTGTGTTTGTGCAGAAAATGAAATATCAGGATGCTAACCTGCTAAATCAGGATAGCCATTAGCATGCTGATATTAGCGCTCAGTTTCACAGATCTGCTAGCGTGGCGTTTTTACACTCTAAATACACTCAGCTTTACTGCTCACAGGTTCTGAATGCAGTACTCTTACTTGTAGTTGAGTATTTTCTCTGTATTAGTAACTATCCTGCACTAAATGATATAAATACTTGGTTCATTGCTGTCTTCAGAGCCTGTGTGTGTTCACACCGAGCTGCTTATTAATATCAGTCATTTCTGAGTCAGAGAACGAAAAACAGCTGTTTGCAGAAGACAGAGAGAAAAACTACGTTTAGAGCCAACAGCCAGTCTGAGTCCTGCATCTCCAGATCAATACACACACACACACACACACACACACACACAAACTCAATTAGCCGTCCTTGAGAGCTCTCTCTGGATTGACTCCCCTCCCCCTCATCCTGACCTGAAACCATCAGAAGTCTTCTCAGCTTCATCCAGACTGCAGAGCATCGTGTTTTCTCACCTGTCTGACAAAATGTTCTCAGCGAGCTGTGGATTATTTGATCAAACCAAATCTAACTTCATTCTAACCTCCACAGGTTTGTGTGCTTTGAAGTCCATCTTAAATCAGCACCGACTTCATGCACATAAAATAATCTTCAGTCAGATCTCACGTGTCCACAGAAAGATCTCCTCCTAATGTCACCTCACTGTGAAAGATGGAGGACGAGATCCAGTTTTATTCTGTGAAACAAAAATACGCGTTTCAGTGTTAGCTTGTAGCTGTTAGCTTGTCAGCAGTCTGAGTTTGTGTCAAATTCCTTTTTTGCTGCTGCAGTGCACAGAAACACCCAGTAACTCTGTTTGTGCATTTTCCTTCAGTATAAAAGAAAGTCGGTCTCTTGGAAGATGTCTGCTTGGTTTGACTCTCTGTGGTCAGTGTGGGTGGGAGGAGCTTTAACAGCAAACCAGAAACACTGTAAGAGTCGAGCTGCAGCATCAGTTAGAACCAAAAGAGGAGCGGAAATTATGGCGAGATGGTTTTTTGGTTGCTGGAACAAGATAGGGATGTCACGACTGAGTCCCCACAACGTGAAGAAAACCAGGCGCGCACACACACACACACACACACACACAGACTGTGGTGGAGTCATCTCTAGTGAATTATTCGTCCCGTGGTGGAACACAGCCTAATGCTCACACTGTATCTCAAAATACCACCGCAATTAGTGCCGGCGGTCCCCACTGAGCTGCAGCGTGGGGTCAATTAACGTCTGTGAGGAGGCAAAGCAGGATGTGCAGAGGACATGAAGGGGACGGATAATCGCATTATGGAGGCTAACAGGCTGCTTTTTGCCACACAGAGTAATGAGATGCATGAAAAATAACAACAGCAGGAGGAGGCTGAGGAGGTTTCTGTCCAATCAGAGGGGTGTGAAGGATCCTGAGAGTCGATGCTGAAGGACTGAGGCTGCTGTTCTGCTTCCATTCCTTCCTGTGAGAACGCGTCGGCCACGTTCCTCCTATTAACCCACAGGCCTGGAGGAAGTGTGGCGGGTTTCATCGCTCAGCGTGGCCAAAGGGCCAAAACAACCTCACACGACCTCAGCAGCCGGCCGCCGGCTCGACTGGTGTCAGATTCTGCTGCAGCGACTCTGCTGATGCCGAACCTTCATGTCAGCTCATGAAGCAACAGCCGGCAGACAATAAAGGAGCTGTTAGCCGACGATGATGAGTGCTGTCTGAGGTTTCGCACTGATTGTGATCTGCCTGTGACGTCACATAAACAACATGGCAGCGCCGGTGTGTGATGCTATTGATCCTTAGTCGTGTTAACACACACTGTGTGTGTTTTTCTGCCTCTTTGCACAAACAGAATCCGACACTCTGCATGGATCAGCTGAACGACGAGGAGCTAAACACTGAACCTCGGCCGGTTCTGTCCCACAGTCTGACACAAAGACAGAGAGCAGCAGTAATCTGAGTATTTTCTGGTGTTTAAACAAAGTTATTTAAAACAAAATAAAAAGGGAACTGGAGATGAAGACAAGATGGCGTCTGTCCTGCAGCCACACTCTGCTTCACACGACGACAACAGAACTTTCAGAAATGCTACTGAAAGGACTTGAAGGAAACAATGAAGCTGCATGTAAAAGAAGAAAAGATCAAACTGCAGGAATTTTATTTGTGACTGTGCAACTTTGATCAGCACCTTTTTAGGCCACCAGGCAGAGTGCACTCTGGGTAACATTCCACCACCTTAGTTCTGATGCTTGAACTGGTTTCACTCAGGATTAATGGACTCTTGGTGCTACCTAACGAACCTGTTTTGTAATCCCTGAAGTTCACTGTTTAAGTAAATGTACTTGAGTATTTCTATCAACTGCCACTTTGTGCTTCACTCTGCAGGAAAATGTACTTAATTCTTCACTGCATTTATCTGATGACTGAAACAGTCACTCTGCAGATTCAGACGATGAATAACTTTTTTTTTATGTCTCTGTGTTTTTACACCAGACTTCTTCTTCTTTTTCTGCTGGTTGTTTTCGGCTCTCAGGTTACAGGAAGTGTGTGTCCCTGATGTTGCCTTCACACTCGGCTCCTCTGCTGCGTTACTGAGGACGTCGCCCAGGTGACGCGTCACCATGTTATCATGTTTGTGAGTCAGGTGTGAGCGGCTCAAACACAGTTTTAACCCTGTTTGCAGAATTCAGTAAATGCTTGTATTGTAACATTTTGAGGAATCGGCTTATTTTAACCACGAACACATTAATATCTCTAAGAAAATAATATTTCTTCATGTGAACGACTGTGATTAATAGCATGAAAGCAGGTGAATAATGTGACTAACACACTCAATCACACACACACACACTCAGGTTTGAAGACACTTTCTGAGGTTTTTCAAAAAGAACAAACTGCAGGTGAGAAACCCTCTGAGACTCTTGATTTACTGTCAACCTCATCCGTTCATTTAGACTGCAAATCTCAGCAACACACACACACACACACACACACACACACACACACACACACACTCCGATGATGGCACTTTCAGATGTTCAACTGTTGAACAAAAGGAGGCTGCGCGCGGAGCCTTTGTGTCACCGTGACAAACACCGTCCTGTCAGTCAGCATCGCCTCAGCAGAGACTCTTCATCATCACACTCCTCACACACACCGGAACCGGAGCCGCGCTCGTTTCGTTTCCATCACACAGTTCAGTCTGTCGGTCCGGACCGGCTCGTGTTTGACACGAACTGAGCCGATGAGCGGGCTGACAGAAGCGTGTTATAATTAAACATACCGGAGAAATCACGCGCACAGTGGAGTTCTTCTTACCGTTAACGCGATGGAGGATCCGACAGACGCTCCGGTATCTCGGCTTGAATAAGTCCCAGTTGTAGGTGGAGCTGGAGACAATCCTCCGGTCCGTCCGTCTCCTCTCAGGCGCTCTGGTGCATCTCACCGAGCCGCCGCCGCCGCTGCTGCCTCCGGTAGGACGGAACCCGGAGGCGCGTCTCCGAGAGAGCGCAGTGCACGGCGACCGGGTCTAGTCTCTGTCAGCGGGTACTGACCGGTGGAGCCCGGGACCGCGGGGACAGAGACCACATGAACCGGAACAAGCGAACTACGCGGTTTAAATTACATTAGATCAGATTATAATCTATTTATAATCCTGAAGGTGCGGAACGTGATGTTACCGCTTCACTCTTGGCTTATTGGTTTATTCTGAAGGTTTGACACATCTGTTTCCTGTCTGTCCTCTCAACACACATTTATGATATTTGCTTTTTAAATTTAATTGACTGGTTGATTGGATTTATCATTAACAAACAAAACAAACAAAAAAGAATGTGGATTACTAAAGGTGTGCTGGATTTAGTGACATCTAGTGGTGAGGTTGACTGTATCTAACAAAACATCATAATCACATTAGCTTAGCATGTGAGCATGCTAACATAAACACCGACTAGTAATTGGTACACAAAGTGCAGCTGAGGTTGATGTGAATATTAATTTTGCAGATTTTTGGTCACAAATCAGAGAAATTAATAAAATAAAACATTAACCTGATGATCATCAGTGCCCTCTAGTGGATTAAATCTGTAATGCAGATTTAAGTAGATTTAAAACACTATTCGGACTGATTTGTTGACACATAAACACAGATTAACAGAGAGGCCTGCAGCAGAAGCTTCTCTGTCTGTGTCACATGCAGCAGAATGTAAAACTGTGATTTGATGTTTCTTGCTGAAATGCACCCTGGGAATCTGAGTTCATGTCTAGAATTAGCTTTTAATGCCAAAAGGTTACTTGTGACTTTAATCAGAGATGTAGAATTAAGTTTTTTTTAAAAAGGTGGAGTCTGTTGATTCAGTTTCATGTTCATTAAAGCTGTATGAGACTGTGAAAAGGAGTCTAATTTCTACAGCAAAAACCTGGTTTTCAGTCTACGTGCTAAGCTAAGCGGTTTTTAGTTGTATTTGTTTTTACTTTGCAGAGATGATGGTGGAATCAATCTGAACATTTAATTGTCACAGAAAAAACATGATAAATGCATTAAAAAATAGCTGAAATAACCGTTAATAAAGCATGAAAGATGTTTGACTGTTTAACCTGTGTGGTGACTGTTTGCTGTGGAGATCTGAGGAGGCAGCTGTCACCTGGCAGCATGAACATCCTCTTTACAGTTTAACCTTCACTCACTGATGCTAAAAACCACCGGTGCAAATGGAAATAAACCAAGAAGTGAGTCTGAGCAGAGAGCAGTAAATATGGGCAAAACACAGAATCCACATGAGCAGCAGAGACACTGGGAGCTTCAGTCCCAGAGGGCAGCAGGGGGAGGAAACAGAAAACCTCCTTCTGCTGCTGCACAGACGCCCACCGAGGCCACATGACACACGAGACGTCACATGACCTCAAACATGCAGCATGCTCCAGCAATGAGGGTGAATTTAAAGTGTAGAGACGGAGGACAAATGAACAAAAACACGCATGTTTACGCAGTTACAGTCATTTTTCTGTCTCAGCAAAGAAGCTGTGACACACACTGTGTGAATCTCACACTGATATCAGCTTCAGCTCAACCGCCTGCACCGGATGGCGACTGTGCATCACTCAGTCCAACAGGATCTCATGGGACGATGCAGAAATAGCACAACACGTCTGTCCTCCGACTCTTCAGGAATCTGTCTGTGAGCAGAGGGAACGATTGATGCTGAACTGGTGTAAAGTTCACGAGGACGGAAGCAGGTTTGAACACAAGACGTCCAGGACAGACCGAAGCTCTCATTACTGTGCTGGTTTGGTGTAAATGTGTGTGTTTGCTCGAACTCACTGATGATTATCAGTTTATTACAACACACAGCTTTCATTTTTAATGACTTATCATTGATTTTTGTTTAACTTTAGCATCTTTTAGAATATTTACTGTAAATATTTGTTTACCCAATAAATTGATTTGAAAAATGGCAGGTAAAGTGTCATGTACATTCGCTCACATCCATGTTATTGAATTCTACATATTTAAGTGATATTCAAAGCTTTTGTTAAGTTGCAGGACAGTATTTACAAAACTATAGTCAAGTTTTTTAAACATGAAACTAAAAGTGATGAAACTCCTGTTGTCAGATTGTCTCCTGACAGAGGCCAAAACCAAACCAACAACTGGGTGTTTGGCGCCACCTGCTGCCGAACACAGTTAAAGTTTTATTTTTCCGTCCTGCTCACACATGAAGGCTGGACACATTTCTGTGAAACAGAGTGAAACTGAGCTGTGTTTGATGATCAGAACATCAGGATCTCTGCAACATGCGCAAACATCACAGGCAGCGACGCTCAAAACCATTACTAAAATATAATACTCTATTACAAGTTATAGTTCTGCTTCGAAAGTTTTATGTTTGTTAAAGTGTCAAAGTTTAATGATAAAACACTTTATTATTAAAAATAAAAATACTTAGTCCCCTGTGTTACCTTTACTTAACTTGAGATTTTCTTTTCATGACTCTTTGCAGTAATCCACTACACCTCAGAGAGAAATACTGTACTTTTAGACCATGACGTCCATCTGACACCTTTAGTTACCAGTGACTTGAAAAAAATAGAATTTGGTTCACAAACTGTGCAAAGTGTTCGATGAATTAACAGAAAATGATCAGCTGATTTGATAATTAATTCAGTCATTTTTCCCACAGAATCACTTCCTGTTGCAGCGTCTCTGATGTGCAGATCTGCAGTTTTTCTTCTGAATGATGTGAATCCTATGAGTGTGTTTAGAATAATGTGGAGCTTTGGACTGAACGTTTACTGATTATACTCACCTACTTTTACCAAATATCTTTAATGCAGGACTTTTACCATAACAGAGTAATTTACTGTGTAGTTTTAGTACTTTTACCGCAGTAAAGTATCAGATTACTTCCTCCATCAGTGCTTTAATCTCTGCTGGAGCCACAGAACTTCTTTTTAAATTCTGTCCAAGAATTCAAAGCTTTAACAGAAACTAAATTCATCATGTGGAGCAACTTTGAACTGAAGCTTCACTGGAAACGAAGAGACAAACTTAAGTACATTTCACTGAGTAAACTTGTGTATTTGTTCTGAAGGAACATTTTTAGTAACAGAGTATGTTTACTGTGTGGTTTTATTACTTGTGCTGCGGTCCAAGTACTGAATACTTCCTGCGGCTGTCTGACAGTAAAACCTGAGTGTGTGACGACTCGTTCTTGGTGTTTTGTGCTGAAGTCTGTTTCATCCCACATGAATCTGATCTGAGGTCAGTTCCAGCTGCAGCTGACGTCTGATGGCGACTCGCAGGCGGAGCGTCGACTCTGCTAATGAGGATGGATGAGGATTCCTCTGCTGCATATAAGCGGCTGCTGCTGCTGACGGAGGCTGACGGAGGAGACGTGAGGAGGCAGCAGGTCTGAGATCAGCACGTAAGTTGTTCTGAACTCTGCTCAGATTTTTCTGCAGGCTGTGATCAGCTGTGTGTTGGTGTAGATTCATTTCTTTAATGAGTCAGAGGACGGATTTGTGTGTGATGTGTGTGAGTTTTGTGAGTTAGTGTGAGATTCAGTCTGAATATTTCTTTGTGTGTGTTTGAACTTTGGTTGCTGCTCTGTAACTCATTCGATGCACTAAAACGACGACAGTAACACAAATATTAGTCCACTTTAAAACCTTCTGACCTTCTGACACTTCAGCCTTTCCACTTTTTCACTGAATTTTTTAATATAATTCATTTTCTGTTGACTCTCACATTTACACTGAGGAAAAGATGTTAAATGTTTCATCTCTGAAGTTTTTATTTTAGCTCGACGTCTTTTCTTTTCTCCTCCTGTTTTATTTAAAATGTCATGAAGGTGACTGAGTCTGTTTATAATTCACTTCGATTCAGTGTGACTGAGCACAAACTCTCCTGGATGACGTCAGAATCGTGCAGGTTTTTTATTTTGACCTCTCGTTTGAATCAGTTCTGAAGTACTACAGTACCCATGAGCCTCAGCTGCTGTTGCTAAGGAGAAGAGGGCAGAGGTGTCAGTCAGAGCCATGCTGAGTTCTTTCAAAACTGATCCAGGATCAGGAAGTTTTTAGTCTGTTGGCTGTTTAATCTTCAGCTCATCACTGACGTAAAGCTCCCTGGTTGGCTGTTTCTTGGTGAAATGCACCATGGGAGTTGTTGACATCTCCTTCAGGTTTTGTGTCCACAGGCTTTGTAGATTTAAGGTGGGACACTTTTGACCTTCAGAGGAGAAAATTAATTTCATAAAACACAAAACAGTCTCAGGATGAAACAGACTGAAACTAAAAAACTGAAATCAGTCGTTCACAGATTTATTGTCACATGACTCCGAGACTCATGATGGACGACTTTAAAAAGAGTCAACAGATATTCAACACATTCTTCTTCTCTCCTGCTGAAAAACATGGTGCTCCGATTACCCACAATGCATCTCTACCTCTGACAGTTAAGTGGGAGTTTGGTGTTTTTTTAGTAGCAGCTAATGTCTGACTCAGACTTCACACAGCGCCCCCTGGAGACCCGGAAGACTGTGTACTATTGTTAAAATGTGCGTGTGTGTGATTTCAGGAAACATGGAACGAGCACCTGAGCCTGACCTCAACACCTCTGTCTGGCTCCGCCCCTGTTTTAACGCCTCCTGTCGGCCTCCAATCAGAGCAGAGTGTCCGTACAGCACGGCCCAGATGATCCTCATCGCCACGGTAACCGCCTCCCTCAGCATCCTCACCGTCCTGGGCAACACGCTGGTCATCTTGTCCATCAAGGTGAACCATCACCTGCGGACCGTCAACAACTACTTCCTGTTGAGCCTGGCGGTGGCGGACCTGATCACCGGCCTGCTCTCCATGAACCTGTACACGCTCTACCTGCTGCGCGGCCGCTGGCCTCTGGGGGCAGCGCTGTGCGACATGTGGCTCGTCGTGGACCACGTGGTGAGCAGCGCCTCCATCATGAACCTGCTGATCATCAGTTTGGATCGGTACCTCTGCATGACGCGGCCGCTCAGCTACCCGGCGCGGCGGACCGGCAGGATGGCGGGCCTGATGATCGGAGCCGCCTGGCTGCTGTCCTTCGTCCTCTGGGCCCCCGCCATCCTCTGCTGGCAGACGGCCGGAGGCAAACGGGTCGTCCCTGATGGAAAGTGTTACACACAGCTTCTCGCCAGTCCTGCCGTCACTTTGGCGACGACGCTCCCTTCTTTTTATCTGCCGGCGTTCATCATGATCAGCCTTTACAGCCGCCTGTCAGCTGCCAGCAGCAGTCGACTGAGCGCGCTCCAGTCAGAGCGCGGCGTGCTCAGGATGTCCAGTCCGTCCATGAAAGACTTCCTCTTGAAACGACGAAGCTGGGTGACCAGTGACCCAGGCTCGGACCTGTCCCTGAACCAATCAGAGTCCAGAACCCTGAAGCCCAGAAGGAACCCGACGGTCTCCAGAAGTCCTGTGGAGACCTCGGAGCCGACAGACGGTCCGTCTCCACAGCAGAGTCGCGTTCACACCGCCGCCCTCCATCCTGCAGACGGACGCCACAAAGATACAGACACCGACTCCTCGTCACACACAGACTTCCACAAGATGGCCTCGGCGACTTTTTCCAACCGTCCCAGTTTCAGGTTCCAGGATGGATGGAGGCGTCGAGTCGTGGCGAGGGAGAGGAGGGTCACCAAGACCATCCTGGCCATCCTGCTGGCCTTCATCCTCACCTGGACGCCTTACAACATCCTGGCCGTCATCGCTGCCTTCTGTCACGTCTGCATCCCCGGCGTCCTGTGGACCGCAGGATACTGGCTCTGCTACATCAACAGCGCCATCAACCCCGGCTGCTACGCCCTGTGCAACGTCACCTTCAGGAGAACCTTCTGCAGCCTCCTGCGCTGCTGCGACAGGAAGCTGCGATGATGCTGGGGGTCAAAGCGGCCGTGAGGTGAGACTCACAGACTCTGACCCTGAATCCAAAGTAACATGATGAACTTTCCTCAACAATCTTTACTCTTCACTCTCTTTGGCTCCTGTTTGGGGTTTAAACTGTAAACCTGAAATGCACCCTGGGAGTTGTAGTTGTGTCTGTGTGAGCGCTAACTTACTTTGATGCTGTTTGTTACTGTAACTGTTAGAAAAGCTGACACAAATATGTCAGAGTCTAAAATAAAAAATGTTTGATCGTCACACAAATTTGTCTTTTAACTTTTATTTTATTTGTTTCCAGTCAGTTTTTTTAGATTAAATACTGAAAGTGTGTGTTTACAACCTGTCATAACTTTGTCACTGTGTGTTTTCTGCTTTCTTACTGATCACACGTCTTTAAACTGGACATTTATCTTAAAACAACAGAAATTTAAACCCTGAATTCAAAAGCTCAAATAAAATGTTGAGTAAAACTGGTAATTTGTTAAAATGGAGTGGAGACTGGAGACCATGCTAACACAGGAGGCTAAATGCTAAATGTAGTCATGTTTTAGTGTCAATTAATGCTGTCAAGCTACAAGCTAGCATGCAAGCTAACAAGCTCCACTTATAGTCAGTATGAAATGCTAACCGTCCATATTTTAACATCCGTCTGTCGACACTTTCTTCATAAACACAAGCTAACAGTTAGCATGGAGCAGTTAGCGTATTGTGTTTCCTGACAAAGTGCCTCTGAGCAAAGCGTCTGTCCGCTCAGAAAAGGTTTAACAATCTGAATGTTTCTCGAAGTTTCATCGCTGAGTTGAAATAAACTGCAGTTGTCGAACTTGTTGTCACGTGTTTGTGTGAAAGTGAATGAACACACCCGACTCTTCACCAAAACAATGTATAGTATTTAATTTGTTCATTTGTACAAGTCTCGTCAATAATCTGTCGATCAAAAAATAGATATCATGGAGGACTTTGCTGATGCGGATCCATCAAAGCCTTCAGAGTTTTTACAGATTTTCAAAGTGATTCTAAAACGTCTGAGACGGCCGGACGCTTCGACCTGCGATCAGAACGTTTGCTGGATGTTAATCAAACTTCAGCTACTGAAAAAGCTTTTAGGACTATTTCACTTTTCCTGTTAATACAAACTATCAGCTATGAGGACAGAATTATTCTTCTTTATCTATCGGGGGAATTCTGGGAAAGATTTTCACACTTTAAGCCAAATAAACACAAGATCATCGAATCTGAATCTGTAACAAGAATAAAAGAGGAGGAGGCCAAAGATGAAGGTTTGTTTTGGAGGGTCTTCGGAGTCTTCGGAGTCTTCGGAGTCGTCGGAGTCTTCGGTTCGATGAAGGAGGGAAGACGATTGTTCAGCTGGACGAAGAGAAAGAATCCTGTCGTCTTCTGCGTCTCTTCGTCCTCTAGTTGGACCTCGTTTCCCCTGAAAGACAGAAAGACACGAGTTCATCAGGAAGCAGAGTCAGACTGTATCAGACATCTCACACACACACACACACACACACACACACACACACACACACACCAAAATCACTGCAGGTAAATTTTGTGATGTTTTGCCGTAAACTTTGGAGATTGTGAGTCATTTTTAACAGGAGAGCAGCTGTTTCAGCCTGAATTACTAATGTTTTTGTCCACTGGGGGGCAGCAGAGACAACAAGTGTCACTTTGAGAGAATCAAACCCACAAAGAGACTGAAAGGCCCTAAAAGTCCTCAGAGCTCCTGAGAAGTTTGAGTGTTTTTGCAGATGACTTCCTGTTAGCTTAGCTGTTAGCTTCAGGTATCAGGATGCTGTTTGTTGTTTGTGTGCTGCTGAACAAACAAACCTTTCACCTTTTCCTTCCTGTTTCCTGTTCGTGAGGTCAAAAACTCCAACTCACACTTTTGTCTCAAACATTTTTCTGCTTCAGTAATTATTTGAATGAACTTTTACTTTAGATGAGCCAGTCAGAACTTTTTAATGCTTGTGTTCTTTTACTGAACTGATGCTTTAGATGCACATTGTAACAGAGTACTTTTACTCT
>JAPZDV010000023.1:25379813-25398203 GCA_029814665.1 Acanthurus lineatus
AGGACTTATATTTTGGTAAAAGATCTTTCCTCAGTGCATTGGGAACATTGTGGGAAGCAGAGCTCCAGATAAACTCCAGTTAAACTCCAGTAAACTCACCCCTCCCCAGTTGAGAGTCCTGGCCAGGTCGTTGCCGGTCCCCAGAGGAAGAATGGCCACCGGAGGCTGGGGATGGAGTTTCAGCTGGTCCAGCACAGACAAGATCCATCCGACCTGAACACACACACACAAACACACACACACACACACATTATTTCTACATATTAAGACACTCTGTAGATGTGGATCATCCTGAAGCTGCGAGGAGTTTCCACATGAAGACCAGCGTGTGTGTGATGGCTGTGACAGTCTGAGCTGATGATGAACAAAAGATGTGGTTTCAGGAGAGATGATTGACTTCAGAGACTTAATCAATCATGATCGATCAACAGGACCGAGTCACAGAGCGTCTGTCAGTTCGACTGGAACCAAACAGTGTGGAGTTCTGATGGAGTTCGTGTGGGCCGATGTGCTGCAGCCCACTCTCAGGTATTCACAGCAGGAGGTGAATAACAGCGGACTCACCGTGCCATCTCCCCCGCAGGCCAGGATCCTCAGGTTTGGCACTTTGGCATAAAGCTCCAACCTGCAGAAAACAGAGTGTGAACAGTGGATTCAAACAGAGACAGATGCCTTCTGATCACTGAGGGATCAACCAGGTGGATCAAATGAAGAAATTGGGACGCACCCCGGGTTCAATGAGGCTGATCTTACCCTTCTTTGGGTCCTCCCTTCGTCAGGTCAAACACCTGCCGGGGATTCAGGTACCACATGAAAGACTGGATGAGCTTGGCTCCCTGGGAGTAAAAAACACAACAACAAAAACAGAAACATTTGAGCTAAAAAGCTTTGAGAGAAAAAAAAGAACAGATTGACAGAAACTCAACAGAAAAAAACTTGTTAGTTGTTTTGCTCTAAAGCTTTAAAACTCCTCAGTCTGTAGGGGGCGCTGCAGTCACACATCTGACCAGCATGAGTTTCAACGTGCTGGATCACATGAGAAACAACCTGCAGTTTGTTACAGCTGCAATGCATTCTGGCCAATTTCTGCAACTCAGGAGACAAGTTGGTCTTTAAGTTCCCTTTTCTCACTTTTTTCTCCACTTTCATTGATTTTGCATCATTCTTTGTGTTTTTGTAGCAACGCTGTTAGATTGAAGAAGTTTTTCTTTAAAAAATTACACTTATGATCATTGTGTTTCTTTAACCTCTGCGGTAAAATATGATTTAGATTGCATGTAAATTGTTAATTCATGAAGCTGTGTTGAAATGGCATTTATTGCTCCAACTTAACAATAGGTAATCTAATTCTTCTTTACTGGAAAAATCACTGCAATCGTTAAATTAATGGTCAACTCTGATCACGTTCATCCTGTGAGAAGGTTTGTAACTGCATGTAAAGTTTATCACACGGTGATGAACCATCAGCTCCTCTCATCTAACATCTGGAATTTTTGAAAGTATGAGGACTGTAGGAATACAACAGTATGGGGACCTGAACCTGCTCGCACGCTGACATTATGGGGACCGGCCTCCCTTTAGGGGACCTGTTGTAGCCTTGAGGAGCAGGAGGGTTACATTACCTGGTTTCCTCCACTTTTTGGGTTCACAAACACCAGCAGAGGCTTCATGAGCTGAGAGGGGAGGGGCTTCACCAGGAAGGGCTTCCAGCGGCCATCTTGGAGCTGAGAGACAAAGTGGAGCAGAAAATTCCAGCAGATCAACATGTTTGTGTGAAGTTTAGCTTCTCAAAACATGAATGTCATCACAACTAATTAACCTCAATGCAACACTAACTCTGAATATACAACAACTGTTTCAACCAGTGAGAAACTACAACAGAGTTTTTTGAAATTTAGGTTATTGAAATAAAAGCGCTGATGACCCAAAGCACAAAGTTACCAGCAGTGCTGTTTTGTTTTAAATGAGGCGATGAATCAATCTGCTGTGTGTCACTTCCTCACCTCTGCTCCCTTCTTGCTTGACTTGTTGCATTTTAGCGACGTTCTTTTCTTCTTTTTACTGGACTTTAAAGATGTCTGTAGAAAAAGAAAACAATAGCGACGTGTGTGTCATGTTGTTTATTATTTAGTGTGAGGACCAGAATTTTGTAGCACATTGACATTGTGGGGACCAAAAAGCCTACCATGTGTTTCAGTTTATGACCAATCCAGAAACTATAGAAATAAATTAAAAAATGATTTACATCAGTGAGGGTGTGTGTGTTTATGTGTGTACCTGTGTTTTGCGGACCCTGATGATCCAGGTGGGAGGTACAATTACAGCAGCATGAGCTCCCAGAGAGCAACACTCCTCAATCTGCTGCAGCATGAAGCACGTCACCTTATTGTGGTACTGAAACACAAACAGGAAGTGACCTTACTGTGACACTAAAACACAAACAGGAAGTGACCTCACTATGACACTAAAACACAAACAGGAAGTGACCTCACTGTGACACTAAAAACAAAAAGGAAGTGACCTCACTGTGACACTAAAACACAAACAGGAAGTGACCTAACAGCTAAGTCACAGCTGAACTGAAGCTGCTGGCTGCTGATCCAGTGGTTATCTTGTTTTTGGAGGTTTTCATGTCAAAACTGTTTCATCGTTGATGGGTGATGGGTTCCTACATGTCACTATGTCCGATATGTTGCTTTAAAGTCCCAATCATACCAACATAAAACTCTTTAACCTAAGGACAACAGGTCTGTTTGGTCCAACTTTCAACCCCACTCATGCTTTTGTCAGACATGTTTGAATGATTTCTTTAATGAACACACAGTGAACACTAATAAACTTCTGTTTCCTCAATTTAAAGTCAAACATCTTTGCAGGTTTTTTCTGTCAAAAGAACTTTTATAGAAGAGCCGCTTAAACAGATGGGTTTTCTCTGGAAAGGAAGAGTCATCTTTGTAATTAAATCTCAAAAACAAGATTCAATATAAAGTTTTCCTTTGAAATTGAGTAAATAAATAACTAATTGGAGCTCAGCAGCATCATAAATCAAGTCTAATGTTTTGTGACGGAAACATTAAGCCTCAGTCCGGCTGCAGCTATAATTTAAATTTGCTCTGCAGAAGGAAAGTTTCCTTCCTGATTGAGTTTAATTTTTAACTAAATTTCCAGAAACTAAAAAAGACAGCTGTGCGACTTACCGCCTGTTTGCACCACGAGCAGCTGATGGCAACAATCTCTTTGCTGTGAAATGAAAACTTCTGTTGAAATCCCTGTCAGTGATGAGACAACAGACTCGGTTAGCTCCTCAGCTCACCATCCTTTGAGTAAGAAGGTTGTTTGATGGAGGCTCACCTTCCCACACTGTCGACATTTCCCCGTCTGGCGCCTCCTGTGGACCCAGTGGTGTCGCACAGCGTTGGACTGAAACACAGTGTTTTAACTTATGTGAGTGCTGAATTCCTGAATTTGTGAATCAATGTGAATGTTTCACATCAACTCCATCTTGATTGTTTGTAGATTATAAGGGACATGAAAGAGTTGACAGCAAATATTTCCCAAATTAAATCAAACGTACCTCTCGAACAGCTCGAGACCCCGGTTCTCTAAATGACGGCTTGCACCTGAAATTGATCTGAACAGAGAGACTATGAGAGAACAGAAAGTGGTCAATGCGAAGCTGTAATCCAGATATGGTTCAGAGTTTACCTTCTCCAGCTGCTCCATGCACATGGTGTGGACCGATATCTTACATCCGGCACATTTTTTCCTCGGCACGGACTTTTGCTGCAGAAAATAACATCAGAGTTGTTGCACTGTGATGTTGATGAACTGCTCAGTCACAGCTGTTTTGTTGGAGACTGTCTGAAATTATGAGGTGTGGTGGGTGGAAAAAAGGACGGGCTGTGAACTACTGACAGTGCAGAGTGTCTGACCACAGGGGGCGCTATGACTCACCAGGGATCTAGCGATGCAGTACTGTTCACCAACGTAACAGAAGTCTCCAGAGCCACTGGTCTCGAACCAGATGTGGTCCCCAAACTGGGCGTTGTCCTGCAGAGGAAACAGACAGCTCAACAAAACATCACAACGTTTCTGCAACGTTTCAACTTTCCTTCCAGATTTTTTAATTAAATATGAAAATTAAACATGAACGAAATATAAACAGCATTCAAAATTCACTTTAAGAGCGTCTTTAACCAAAATGTTTTCTTTTTATATAAATGTAAAGGAGTAGAATAGGAAAGTATAATAAAAAGAAAATACTCAGGTAGGGCGCAGGTTATTTTAGCAGTAAGGTATTTGAGTAAAAGCACACAGTCGGGTTCTTTCACTGTTCAGAAGCAGGTGAGTTTTTATCATCAGTGTTGTAATGTGACTCACTGTCCAGTCGACGGTGCTGTTGGGCTCCTGCAGCTGCTCCGTCTGTCCGGACGTCGACACGTTGGGCTGAGCGGCGGCGTGCTGCAGGCCTGACTTCGCCATGGCTTTCCTGAAATAAAGGACAAAGGTTCTGTGAAGCAAACAGACTCTGAATCAGTTCGGTGAAGAGCCACAGATGAAGCTGTGCAGGTCAAGTTCCTTTTGTTGCTTCTGACCTCCATTAAAAATCTGCTCATGTAACAAAGAGACACTAAATTTACTGAATTACTTTAATTACTCTAAATGTTTGGACAACAAAGGGTTTTAAGTTTTCATCTTTAGCATCTTTAAGCTTTCACTCTTAAACATCACATGGTCTCTTCAGCTTTAATTAGAACTGTAAGAATAAAATTTGTAATTCGTTTTCTGTTTTCTTTCTTTTCCAACCTGCAGTCACTTTTCCGACTCATTAGACTGATGTTTATTCACCTTTGTTGTTGCTACGGTTACCTGCAGCTGAGTTACAGAGGCGATGAAACTGTCGATCACAACATTTTTTTATCTGATGGTGACAAACACCTGGCAGCCAATCAGAGGCTAGTATTCTCTTATATGATGTTATATGTCAGTTTTACTTGATTTGGTTGTTCACCTGCTCACACACACACACACACACACACACACACTCACACACTCATTCATGAAGCTTAGCAACCAGCTGCTCTGCTGTGATCAGAGTCGCTGTTGCCGTTAGCGTGAGCTGCTAATGAGCTGCAGCTCCGTGCAGGATGTTTGTGTCTCGTTTACATTCATCCCTCCTACATGTTACACGTGATGTCGTCCGACTCTGAAGCTTCTCAGCTGTTTGAGGTTTAAGCTTCACTGAGTTTGGACATTTCACTGAGAAAAAATCACAAACTCCGACAATATCAGTGGAACTTTCACTACCATGTTGTGGTCGACGTGGTATTGATATATTCTGGTTTTTCCCCGCAGTCACTGAAGGACTGAGGCAGGCAGCTGTTACGACTGAACACAAAATGAATCACAGGAACTAGAAGTCACCTAGAGCGCCCCCTGTACAATGTTTGGTGACTGAGTTGGTAAACTTTGCAATCAAGAAAGTGAAGTCTGACATGTAAAGAGACAGAAAACATGAGCTCATGTGAGGACGAGTATTTGTTAAAGAGGGTGAAAGGATGAGGGGCACAACCACCGGAGACGGGACTTTCATGTGGATCTTTGGGTTTTATCGGACGATCTGCTGTTTTCTCTGCTCACATACAGACGAGCCTGTCACACCTGAAAACTGTCCTTTAAAGGAGGAGATCGGTGAAAGAAAACAGCTGACTTCAGCCGTCATGTAGGGGGTCAGGGACTACATACAGCAGGAAGCCGCTCCAGCTCTCCAGGTGCCGGTCGTAGCTGTGGGGCCCCAGTGGACTGAGGGCTCCGGGGCCCCTGTAGAAGGCTGGGTGGTGGAGGTAGTAGACTGAGCTCTTGCGGCTGGGCAGCGGGGGGCCTCGTCCTGGCCAGGGGCTCCCAGCTTTGGAGATGGTGGAGATCCGTCTCCTCTTCCTCTGGCTGGAGGCACGAAAGCGGCTGTAGGGGGCGGAGTCTCCTGTGAAAACCTGAGAGGAGTTCCTCCGGAGGCATCGAGGGGCTCTGATTAGGGGTCGTGAGGCTGGAGGAGGCTGGGGGGGTTGTCTCACCAACTCCAGAATGGAAGAGGAGGACGGGGTGGTGGAGCGGAAGAGGTGTGGATCAGGAGATAAGGAGGTGGAGACCTCCTCCTCAGCAAGCTGCTCCACCTCAGACAGCTGACTGTCTTCTGATTGGCTGTCGTTGGCAGCAAACTCATCGCTGCCGTCATCGTCACCATCTGAGTGGAGGCTGCTCGAGCCTGAAAACATCAGCCTGTTGTTGGCCTCGCCCCTCACCTCCACCTGCTGCTCCCCGGCTGGTAGCCCCGCCCCCAGGCCGTCCTCCTCCTCCTCAGCCATCTGGATCAGACTGGCCAGCAGCATGGACGGTCCCAGCAGGTGGGTGTCGATGGTCCGCAGCTTCCCCAACTTCTTCCTGCACACGGCGAACCTTGGGTTGAGGTTGGGGGTGGTGGTGCTCGAGCGCCTACGAGTGTCTCCCGCCCTCTTGTTGCGTGTGTGCATCTTCGCCAGACGGCCCCCACCTGCACAGGGCAGCGCCCCCTGTAGCTGCAGGCTGGAGCGTCGCCTCTGGGTCAGGGTGCAGGAAGGCAGCCCCACGCTGGACCTCCGTCGGGCCTTGCTGGTTGGGACGGCCACACTGGGCCTCCGCTGGCGACAGGGTTTGGCCTCAGCATCCGCCTGCAGAGTAGCTTCCTTCCTTTTAAAGTGACGGCGGAAAAAAGTGTCCATGTCCACAGGAGAGACGTCAGAGTCCTGAAATGCTCCTCTTTGGCTGTTGGACGCAAAGAGCACTTAGCCTGCGGATCAGAGCTGCACACGCCAGAAGCTGGAAGAAGAACTTAGATGTTAATCAGGAAATTAAGTTTTTAACCTCAAGCAACAGTTTGGTTTAACCACACAAACAAAAATACGTTTTCAGATCTGTAGAGTGCCGAAGTGAAACTGTGGCTTCCAGGTTCTGTTCCAGATGTGAAGAACCTGAAAATGTCACTGACATCTGCAGATCCAGCTGTGGAACCACAGTATGCTGTTTGTTTCTATGAGGACAATTCATTTCCAACACAGCAGCCGTGTGTCTGCGGTTTATCTGTGTGGACTCAATGTTGCTGAAAGAGTTCACAAATAAAAGTTGAGAAACATATTAAAAGCGTGAAGAGGTAACTTCCTGTGCTGCCCGGATTGTAGTTTCTTCATGGGAGTTGTAGTTTAGACAGTAAATATGAAAAATTTAAACTGAATTTTTGGCAGCTGTGATGGTTAAAGTCCCAATCACCAGCAGATTCGTGTTAATGAGGTCAGTTATTAATTAATAATGTCACCAAAATCTGTGCAGCTTGTTTGAAAAGCTTTCACTCAGTCTGTAAGCGTCTGAATTTGTTTAGGAATCGTTTTAAATCCTGATAAAACGGCTCATGCAGGCAACAAGCGGCCATGTTGGAAAAATGTGGGAACACACAGGCAGCAGACAGCAGAAGAAACAGCTCCTGCCTCTGTTTCAGTCTTTTCCTCAGTTTTTAAACTGTCATGTCGCATGTTAAGTTGTGTTGATGTTACTGACGCATCAGATCTCTGCAAACCACGAACATGAATAATTAAACTCCCAGCAGAAGAGTGGGGGGGTCTCCTCCACAGGAGAGCAGCACGACAACAGGAAGGAACAATCATTAAGGCCACAGCTCCCCGCCGGCTCCTCGCCCTCCAAACAACAACATTACACCAGCAATTAGTCTGTGACAACAGCTTCATAAACTCTGCTGGATCTGCTGATCGAACGTCTCCCTGCAAAAGTCCTCAACTCAGAGACCTTCAGCTTAAAACACAGAAAGTCCTCCTGATGGTCCTCAAAGTCTTTTTTTTTGTATAAGAGCCGTTTCCTGCCCACTGTCCTCATAATGTAGTTTCACTGAAAAACAGACACTGATGTTTCCTTTTTTCTGCTCAAAGAGGGGACTCGTCAATTAAGGCAGCTGTCAGACACAATCCCATAAAAATATGGAGCAAAACAAACTCCTAAATGTGTTTTTGAACATTTCCTGAAACTTATTGTATTATGGAAGCAAAATAATCCAGAAGCCTTAAAACTGATTAGTGCTTAAAAACCTGTTTTCACCTGTAAAGTGTTTTAATTGTCTCTTTGTGTTGTTTTTCTGTTGGCAGAGTTTCTGGAACTTCAGGATCATTTACAGTCACGTTCTTTTATGTTCTCCCTGTTAGCAATTAATAAACATAAATTCAGAGTTTAGCCTGATCCCTGAGGTGTTTCAGGGATCATTGGATCTAATGACATTACGTGAGCAGCACTTCATGAGAAGAGGCGGCTCTGCCGACCTGACTGATTATCACCTGCAGCAGATTAGTGACCTCCGGAGGTGGAGGAGGAGCTGCAGGAGGTGGAGGAGCTGCAGGGAAACCTCCCTGCTTAAAGGTTCCCTCCTCACTTTCACTCTGCAGCCTCACCTGTAACCTGTCGGAGCCGCTCTCAGGTGACCATGTGATCACCGGTCAGCGTTCAGCAGCAGGTAACGAGACACTAACGCTGAAGTGTTAAACATGCAGACAGCAGAGTTGCATCACAGCTGCAGGTTTTCTGTCAAAAACACAAACTTTCATCCAAACTGACTGAAAGACTGAAAAGGTTAATTAATTATGATAAAGTCACTCATTAATATTCAGTAAATTAAATATTTGATGGATCGTCTCATCGCTGTCATGTGTTTCATGTTTGACTGTAGTGAAATGAAACACACAGCGTTTCAACAACATGGTGGAGAAAAACATCGCAAGAAAATTTTAAAAACCAAGTTTTACTAAATTAAACTTCAGTTCCTCAGTAACGTTCGCAGCCCTGAAGACTGAACGAGTGAGCAGGAAGGAGGACGAAACACGTTTCCTAAAATATTAAACTTTGAAGAGTTTAGGCTTTTTTTTCTTCTGTAAAGTGTGAATGTTGCCACGCCGACTCGTGAACGCTGCACTTTGAATTTTTAATTTTTAAGCAGCAGAAACGAGCGTCTGAGTCTCTGAAACAGAACTTTTCTCTTTTAAATTCTCAGTTTGCATTTTTCAGTTTCGACCCGTTTTAAGTCTTCAGCAAAGTTTCTTCTCGGCAGCTTCATGGGAATAAAAACAGCCCGAGTCTTTATGTTTGTTTTCCTGTCTGTCTGTCTGTCTGTCTGCCTGCCTGTCTGTCTGTCTCTCTGTCTGCCTGCCTGCCTGCCTGCCTGCCTGCCTGCCTGCCTGCCTGCCTGTCTGCCTGTCTGTCTGCCTGCCTGTCTGTCTGTCTGTCTGTCTGCCTGTCTGCCTGTCTGCCTGTCTGTCTGTCTGTCTCTCTGTCTGCCTGCTGTAGTTCTCAGACAAACAACAGGTGATAAACTGCTGCCACATGTGGACAAACAGACTCTCAGACGAGTCGATGAATCTGAGTTTGTTAGTTTTCGTTTCGTCACGTTTGCAGATTCGCGTCGTCGCTCCGACAGACTGAGAGACACGAAGAAAAAGACGGATTTCTCTGAGTTTGAACTTTGATGGAAACATTTGGACACAACTCAACAGAAATAATGTTTTCAGACATTTAAAGGTGCAAATGTTGCGTTTTGAAAACTTAATAAAAACTCTCCAGCTTGTTTCCTGTGTTATCGGAGCAGAGTTCCTGGTCTGCTGCCTGAGTTCAGACGGCAAAGTTTGCTTGTTGATACAGAAATAAATGATTCTGCTGAGTAAGCAAACATGTTATGAAAGTTTGTTAGTGGAAATCAGGTTTCATTTCGGCTCTCACACTGAATTTTTTTCCAAATACAGTAAAGAGATGAGGACACTGAAAAAAAACCTCTGAGGCTCCGATTACAAGAAGTCCTCAAACTCCAAACACTGAGGAGGAACATCAACAAGATCTCACCACGAATCCAACAACACGAGCGACAGCAGATGGAAAATCTGTTATCCAGCCAGTGATTTAACACAGGACACACACACACACACATACACACACACTGTCATACATCTCCTTCACACACACTAACACACACACACACACGGCGTCGAAGATGGTCCAGCAGATAATAGAAGATCTTTCAAACAGCTGAAACATCAGATCACAAATCACAAACAGCCAGAAAAGAGAGAGATTTAGTTTTATACAACCTGAGGAACGATCAGGCGTCCTGACGGAGGAGAAGAAGAAACACACTGAGAGGCCGAGCGAGAGAGAGAGAGAGGGAGGGAGGGAGAGAGAGAGAGAGACAGAGAGAGAGACAGGGAGGTAAACACACATAGGGAGGGAAGGCGGCTAAGCTGCTGTTTTAAAATAACTCTCTCTCTCTCAGCAGATCTGATCTCAGTGCAGCTTCACCTCAGGGTTCCTCGGCTCCTCTGGGGCCCAGCTGACCCAGGATCAGCTCATCATCAGAGCTGATTTAGGAGCAGCTCGTCCTTTTGTAATCGCTCACTTCAGATGAGATGAATGGAGCCACCGGCCCTCTTCAACATCCCAGAATACTCTTCATTAACACTTCAAGGCTGAGCTGCATGAGGCTCCGGTCAGACCGGAGTGAAGCGGCAGGAAGCGCCGCCCATGATGAAGCTGTGACACCTCAAATCAAACCTGTGCTCATCACGTGACTCATCGGTCAGGAATCAGATTCTGTCGGCCGCTTCCATCCTTTCTATGGCGCCAGCCCCCCCGTCGGGTCACATGACCCAGCTTGTGTTGTTTCCACCAGATGTTTGTGAGTCTAGTTGTTGAAAATCATGAACTTTGTGTCATAAACTTCTAAACGATTATTAAACCAAGAAAAAATGAATGAAACTATAATCTGATTCTCGTCATCATCTTTTCACACGAGCTGGAAATCATCACGTTAAAGAAACAGAAACATTCAGATGTTTTTGTTTGAACGAATAAAGTTGTTTTTCTGAAAGTCGACTCGTCAGTTTAAAATCGTTTCAGCTCTTCAGCTTCAGTGAAAGACGGAAACATGAACTCGCTCTGATGCTGCCATCTTGGTTTTCTGGGGCCAGAAGTGTCCATATATGGACTGGTGGGTGGAGCCACAGAGGACAGAGAGGCCACGCCCACTTTACCTGTAACTTCAGGCCTTGATTGAATCGAAAGCAGTGAGTTTAAATCTCTCAGTGTTTCGTTTGTGGAAACTTAAATCGATTCAAAGATGTTTTGTTTCAGACTGTAAAACATTTAATATGCGGCTCCACCTGATGACATCACTCTGACATCATGCACCTGTTCACAGGCTGCGGGGTGAACACCTGAACAAGACGTGAACTCTGCAGGATGAAGAGGAAGCTGCGACTTCCTCGTTGGTGCTTTTAAACGAGGAGGCGGATCAGCAGGAAGAAGCTTAAAGGATCAGCAGTCTGTCAGGTTGGATCACGGCCTTCGCTGACCTGCTGCGGCTAAAAACAGCTTCACCTGTCGAGGCTCATACTCCCTCACACAGATACTCGAGTATCAGGTACTTTACTTCATTTACAAACAGAACAAGGAGAGAAAGTCTCAGGTGTCACGTTGCAGAAACGTTTCACTGATGTAAAGTTTAACATGACAGAGTTCACCTCCGAGATGCAGAGCAGCAAGGAGCAGCTCAGGAACCTTAAAAGTGAAATTACTTTCAGTACTCAAGTAAACTTTTTTGGCCATTTCCTGTCAGTAGTCTACTCTCTGATTGGCCGAGGCTGCGCTTGCATCATTCATGAGAGACGAATGCTGCTGTTTGTTTTGTTGTCGCTGAAATTAGAGCTCAGCGACAGACGAGCAGACGAAGGACGAGCTGGATTATTGATGAGGTTTATTCCTCCTCTTTGTCTGGGAAAACTCTGACGGATGAATAAATGAGTCTGAGAAAAGGTGATGAACACATGAGAGGATGAATGAAGAGAAACGAACGAGTGAAACCTGCTTCACCGCCACACTCGTCTGTTAAACACTTCATCCCTCCACATTGGATTCCCCTTAAATAATGCCTCAGTACCGTCGCAGTGAGGTGTCGTTACCACGGGGGGGAAGTGGCCCCACAACCCCCCCATCAGGGCCCACAACCCCCCCACGGGGCCCCACAACCCCCCCATCAGGGCCCTTCAGCAGAGCTCCAGTCTGATTGGCTCTGCTGTCAAACAAACTTGACGATGATGACGAACTGAAACGTGACACGAAAGCTTGAAGTCTGCAGAGTTTCAGTCTCTGACGAGCTGCAGAATCCCGATCAAACCGCTGATTGATCACCGATACAGACACCAGGATCAATAAGTTGATCCATGTTTATCAGCGACAGACGCAGCTTTTCGGTCTCTGATGGGATTTGAGACAAAGAACAAAACTGAACGGAGTTTCTGGTTTCAGCTCTTTGACACTTGAGGCTCTTTTGTTTTGTTTTTTTGTGTCTGATGTCACATCTGATGTCAGCGTCTGCAGACACTCTGATTCATTCATTCACTCGTTCATTCAGTCATTCATTCATTCAGTCAGTCAGTCAGTCAGTCAGTCAGTCAGTCAGTGGGGACAAACCTGATTAATAAAAGTGATCAGGAAGCTGTCGGCCTCTTCGTACGGATACACTGATTAAGTGAATGAAAGCAGCTCTTCGCTCTCACACTCGCGTCCTGTCCGTCACCACAAACACGATCAAACATGAAGTTTCTTCTCTGAAAAACTGGAAAAGGAGGTGAGACTTTGTTGATCCTGTGCTGCCATCTGGTGGTGGAGGAGTTCACAGCAGAGACACTTTAGTCTCGTTCTTGTTTCTTTGTTTTTGTTTTTATGAAAGTTTCTCCTCATGATCGACAGATTTGAGTCTCCAGAGAAGATGCGAGTTCAGATATCTTCAGGCAGGTTTGACCTTTGACTTGTGCTCTTTCTTTCTTTCTCACCTTTCACCTCCTTTCACTCCTCCTTCACGTCTCCTTCACGTCTCCTTCCAGTGTCTTCCTGCTTCATCTTCATCGGTCTCAGAGACTCTCAGGGCTCCATGATGTTCTGATGTTCTCCTTCACTTCCTTCTGTTTTTGTGATTCTGCTCCTTCTCGTTTCTTCTTCGTGCTCCTTCTTATTAGCACCTCCTCCTCCTCCTCCTCCTCCTCCTCTGCCCTCCTTGTACTCTTCTCCTCTTCTCTCCTCATGACTTCCTTCTCGTCCTCATGGTTTTTCCTCCTCGTCCTCCTCTTTATGGACCTTGTTCTCCTCTTATACATTTTCTCCTCCTCCTCTTCCTTCTCCTCCTCCTTGAGACCCAGTGTCCCTCCTGGACCGGACTATTTATAGAAACAGGGCAAGCGAGTGACAAAGATAGCCCAGGAAATGGGTCTGTGTAATCCCAGGGTCCACACACACACACACACACACAGACGAACACATGCACACACACACACACACACACTCACACACACACACACACACACACACACACACACACACACACACACACACGCACACACACACACACACACACACACACACACACACACACTCTGCTCAGACGGTTCAGGTTGAACCCGACCTGCTCTGATCGTCTCGTCGATGTTTCTGTTTCCTCTAAAACGTCTCACACACACTCTGACAGATTAACGTTGGTTAGTTCGTCCTGACTTAAACACGGATATAAAAAGTTTTAAAGCTTAAACGATCAGTTTGTTCAGATTATAAATATTCTTTCTGGTTTTATTTGTTCATGTTGTTCTGATTTTTTAGACAGTTTGTCTTAAATAAAACACCTCTGACAGGTTTTTATCACGTTCACTGTCTGAGTTTACATCATCACCTCTTGTGGGATAAATGAAGTTTAGCATGTTAGCATGCTAACATTAGCTAATGACCTGACGATGGCGCCAGATGAAAAGTTGTTTCATCATCAAAGTTACTGAAAATCTTCCTGAAGGAAACATGAACGTCTGAAGATTTTCATGACAACAGCTGATGAAATGTTTCAAACAAAGTGAGGACGGACAGACTTCCATCAGCAGAGTTACAAACAAGAAAAAACGTCTAAATTCATTTTTCTTTGATCTGTTTTCATGTGAAATATTTCACTGAACATCTGCTGCTTCTGTCTGCTGATTTGAGGACCTGAACGTTGGAGAAACATCTGCAAACATCTGCATGTTCACACTGAATCATCAACAGTGTGTGTGTTTGTATGTGTGTGCGTGTGTGTGTGTGTGTGCGTGTGTGTGTGTGTGTGTGTGTGTGTGTGTGTGTGTGTGTAGAGGCGATCAGGCCCACAGTGATGCGACGCCGTTAGACTGAGACCGAACAAATCACATCAATAAGTTCTAACCGAGTCACACCAGATGTTTCTTCAGACCAGATGTTTCTTCAGACCAGATGTTGTCAGCTGACCTGCTCCAGCTGTGGCTCCATGAACACACACACTCTGAACCTCAGCATCTTCAAACAGTCCGAGGAAAGTTCGCAGTGTGAGTTCTGGTGTCAGCAAGTCGACAGGAAACTGACCCACAACAAATCAGACTGTTTATACGAACTGAACGTCACGCTTCAGAAATCCTCATAATATTTTTCATTTGTGAAGATTTTCTTGTTGAACAGAAAATGTAAATAACCTAAACTTTGTTCACCACAGTTTTTCTGCAATATTCCTGAAGCTGATGGAAATATCCTGCTGCCTTTTTGTTGAGAGGAAAAGTGGACGATGCTAATCGTCAGGTTGGCCAAAAATACCCATCATCCTCTGCAAACATCCGAAAGAAAAGAGTTTCTTTGTGTTCAACGCTGGAGATTTACTCCGTTTATTACGTGGAATTAGGAACAAAAAACATAACTTTGCAGAAACAAGGCATTAAATTAGCATATTAGCATGCTAACATTAGCTGAGGCTGATGGGAATGCCGTTAGCTCTGCAGATGTTTGGTCAAACTGAGGGGGTGTTGGTGCCCTCTGCTGGAATGTGGATGTTAAAACCACAAAACAAATTCAAACCCAACAGCATCTTTGCATAAAACGAGTAAAATCGATTCTTTTAGCATCAGTGAGCGAAGAGATGGAGACTGACGGTGACGGAGAAGCTGCAGCCGAGCCGAGTCGGCTGTAATCAGGTTAGAGAGGGAAGCATCAGGCAGCAGATCCTCATCCTGACTCCGACCGACAGACCAACAATTACACCAATAAACCCGATCAATCGGTCACCTGACGACAGAAGTCCTGTTGCTGCACGAACACACCGTGTTTCTGGAGTCCTGCAGGTCGTCCTGCTCATCATCCTGTTTTTTTAAATTTCACATCAGGAATCAAAGATAAACTCTGATGAGTCTCAACTTACTGACTGTCAGATAAAAAGTCTGCGGTTCTTTCACTGCATGAAGCTGAGGATATTTCACGGTACACGGCGTGTTTTATCCTTTGAAGCCCTTGACTGTTTCTAGAGAGGAGAAAAAGGAGCTGAGTCCGTGGAGATCGGCAGATTGGATCTTCTCCTCTGGAGTGAAATATTCCCATCAGGCTCTAAAAATGACCGTTTGTAATTAATTGCTCTGCGAATCCATTAACAGCAGCTATAATTAGAGGACCATGGGAGATCACTGGGAGATTAAAGTGACCACCTGACTGAACCTGAATCTGCACTTGTTACCTTTTAATTCACTGTGGAGATCTCAGATATGACACTGCAGCGATTAGACCGCACCGCCGGAGCCCCGTGTACTGCTGAAGTACTCGGATACTTCACTGAGGGAAAAGTACCAGTGTAGAAATATTCTGATACACTTTATTTCAGTGAAAGTACAAAAATATTTTTTCACTCATCAAACATGAAGGTTGAAGCCCTCAGAGGCTCGTTCATCAAAACAGAATCTGAAATTCAAAACTACGTTTGTGTCTTTACTTCATTTCACCGTCAGTTTTTATAGATTAACATGTAAAATAATGATAATTTATTAAACTGCATTTTGCTTTTCCACCATGTTGTTGATGACGCTCATGTTCTTTAGTCTAATGGAGTAAAAAGTGAGGTGAAAAAAGTCTGGAGCAGCATCAGATGTTTGTACTCTGCAGTACTTTAGTACCAGAGTGAATGTACTCAGTTACTTTGCATGTGTGTGTGTGTGAGAGTGTGACATGTGGAGCTCATTAATAGACGGCGAGCAGCACTGACTCACACACACAGCGATGTTACTCAGACACCAAACAGGAAGTGAGACGGCCGCTCAGTTTGACGTCCTGCTGGAAACACGAGCTCAGCCGGGATCCGACCGCGTGTTCGCGTGTTCGCTCGGAGCGGAGACAGGAAGTGACCACGAATAAACCCGGATCACAGCCACACGCGGAGCTCGATCCCGCCCGAGGACGACATCAGCTCAGATGATTAGCTAACTGCAGCATAGCCAATGAGAGCTCAGGAAGCTCTGGCTTCTGATTGGTTCCAATGCAGAACCAGAAGTCTGTCTTTGTGGTTCATTTTTTACTACATTTACTGTTTTTCTTCCTCAGAGAACCGAGTTTATGTGGCTGTTTTCAGGAGACAGACGCCGACGTTGGACTTACAACCCGTGAAAAAAAACACCAAAATGTTCAAACTCAGTCAATCAATCAATCAATAAATAAATAAAAGGGTTAAATCTCATCTCAAAACAATTCTTCACTTCTCTCATGTCGGAAAAAAAAAAAGCTGCATTTTTAATTTGTGATTCTGTGTTAGAAACGTATTTTATAGTGAACATGTGACACGATGCCGTGAGGCACCAACGAGCCTCCATACAACATAAAAACCAGCTCATCCTCTCGTTTATGATCAAAGACAAACAGAGATCAGCAGCAATAAAACGCTCTAATTAAACATCATCATGGGCGTTTTAAACGACAGCAGCTGCAGACGTTTCCGTCACATGAGCGATGCGTCGAGTTTCATCAGGAAACAAACGACTCAAACTCCGTCACTTTCTATCAAACGATCAATACATCTTTTATTTCAACTCAACATGTTTTAAACAGAAATGATAATTCAGTTTCGATTCTGAGGGCTGTCTGATTTTTTTGGTCTGTAGATCAAAATCTTTTTGGGATTCAGATGTTTTTAATCTGAAGACGTCGCCTCGGACGTTTCTCACCAACTCATGATGATAATGAACATAAATGTGAATCACATCTGATTCAAAAGTCCCTTCACATTTCAGCTGTTTCTGCAGGTAAAAACGGGGAACTGACAGATGTTGTCAGCAGCTGTTTGACCTGAAATCAAACAGCTGATGATGATGATCAGTCATTGATCAGGTGTAAAACCTTCAGGACGTTTCCTCCTGTGATCAAAGGTAAAAAGCACGAGACCAACAGAAGAAAGGTTTCTTTTTATGTTAAACTGTGAGTTTTGTTAAAAAGGTTTCAGTAAAACTTCAGGTGATTATCACTCAACATGAGATGAGACTTTAATAAATGTCGTTTGTCAAAAGCCGAATCGACTGGAACGTCAGACAAACTGGAACATTTGACAGACTGAAACCCTCAAAGTGTGTCGAGCTTCGGTTCGAATCCGCATCAAGTTTCCACTGAAGAAACAGTCCGAGAAGAAAACTGACAGAAGGAATCAGGAAACTGTTGCTTGTCTTTGTTCCGTTGGGTTTCACTATCGATTCTGAGCATCCGTCCACGTTTACGTCTTCTTCTGCTACGGAGCTCACGGGTTATTTAAGGTTCGGAGTCAAATTTCACAGCATCACTGTTTCAACTGCAAAAACAGCTGAAATATGACGGGACTTCAGAGGTTCGGCTGCAAATAATGACAAATAATGTGGCCACCGATGAATCTGCATGACAGATTAGGTTTGAATTGGGTTCATAAAACATTAGAAAACAGTAAAAAGATGCGCATCTCATTCTTTAAAACTCCACTTCATTTAAGATCTGAGATCAAACTCACTGAAACAAAGAAAATCTGCTTATTCTCACACAGACCGACCTGAAACAGTCATCACATTTTGACAAACTTTCCAAGAAGCTTTTTAAGGACAAACACTGCGGCTAAAAATGGCAAAAATATGAAGGGAGTTTGGTACGGCTGCAGAACGTCAAAACTCAACAGAACGGCAACAAAAGACAAATCAAACTGTTTTCCTTTTTGTTTCGGTGAACGAACCGACAGAGTCGATCCTGTTTTTCACCGACGTGACGCTTCACAGAACTTTGACTTTCAGCTGGAAATGTGCCGCATAACGCATCACTTCCTGTGCAACAGCGAAGGTCCCACTCAAAGGTGGAGCTTCAGCTGGATGAGAGTGAGAAATTCACACACACACACTGTGTATGCATGAGTGTGTGTGTGTGTGCGTGTGTGTGTGTGTGTGTGTGTGTGTGTGTGTGTGATAGAGAGAGATTTGTGAGACCGTCAGGTGGAGGTGGAGAATCAGCTGATGG
>JAPZDV010000023.1:25431433-25452652 GCA_029814665.1 Acanthurus lineatus
AATTTGCTGTCTGGTAAATGTTCTGTTTTCTTCAGAAACTTTTCTTTTCTTGGAATTATTCATGGTTGGCCTACCGGAGGTTGAAAAGCTCAATGAATTGCGCGCCGGCCGATGTCACGCGTGTCGCGTTTGTGACGCATACTTTGCGACACAAAAAGAAAAGAAAAACAGAAAATAAACACGTTTTATTTTAATGTTACAGGATTACCATAATCTTCAAACTTAGAATTACATTTAAAAAACGAAATAAAATAAATAAATTTAAATTAAGTACTCATTATTTAATTTTCAAAGCACAGAGAGCCGCAGCAGAGCCATGAAAGAGCGGCGGGTTGCCGACCCCTGGTCTAAAGATCTGCAGTGTGTGACGTTCATGCACCTTGAAGCTTAGAGGACTGGTGACCGTGAGCAGACATGTGAGTGTAACAGCAGCACAGATCCACATCTGCTGTGGTTTTGTCTCAGGTGCAGGCCACCACCACCGCCCAGCCAATCAAAGTTCCTCAGTTTGTCCCTCCTCCTAGACTGACGCCTCGACCCACCTTTCAGCCACAGGTGCGTCCCCATAAGACCCGCCTCCAAACCCTAACCCCCTCAGACCGGTGTGTGTGGCCCACATGAGGTGACTCGCTCACTCTCCAGCAGGGGGCAGGAGTGCACCAAAGCAAACACTCATGCCTTGCTCCGTGGCACTAAAACATTGTTTGCTCTGTGCTGCCTCTGCTCGTCTCTTCTCCTCTCGTTGTGCTTCTTTTAATTTCTGAACTGACCTGTGAACGGGTTGTTTTCGAGGTTCCCTGCCTGAGAATGTGTGTGTGTGTGAGTGTGTGTGTGTGTGTGTGTGTGTGTGTGTTTACCTTTTGTGGTGAGAGCTTGTTTTCCTGCAGCTTCTTGGTATTTTGTGTTCCTGGCTGTCGGTGTTTTTAACCCCGTACGTGGAAACGTGTTTGCTAGCTGCGTGAAGCCACCGGGAGCTCTGAACGTCTCGCTGCTTCACACCTGAAGGAAGCGAACGAGTGTTTGCATCACGGTGCTTCTTCTGTTAGCTTATTTACTTTAGAGTCAAAGAGTTCGGACACGATCGAGTTAGCCTTGTACGTGAAAGGATGGAAAAGGAAAAACAACTGAACACAAGAACAAAACTCTGGACGGACCTTTAAAAAAACAAAGTCTGTCATGTTTTAGATTTTTGAAAAGGAGAAAAATCTGATGAAGCAGCAGTAAGATAACGAAGCGGTTTAAATTAAAGCCTGTCAGAGTTTTATAGTGACTGTCGGTGGTAAACAAACTGAAAACTGAAGAGAAACAGTGACGAGGTCGAAGTTATCGCCTCAGTTTGACTTTAACGTTTGTGGCCACAGTGAAACAGAAAATCAGAGTTCATGATTTTGTTCTGTGACGACGACAGTCCTCCTTCAGTAGTTCAGCAAAGACCAAGAGTGAATAAATGAATAAAACAAATAAAAATTAAATAAAAAAATCACAAGTCCAGTAGAACATCTGTGACCTCTGACATTTTAAAATGAGTTCAGATTTGAAAACCAACAGATACGAGTTGACCAGCAGCTTTTTTAATAATGGACAATCATTTTTTACTGAATATCTTTGGATTTCAGACTGTTTGTCAGACAAAAAAAAAAACGGCAGAAATGGAGGGGAAGTCTTTGAATGTGGCTTTGTCAGCTGGTTTTTAGAAAGTCACGAGTGGTATCGAAGTTTTATCAGAAGCTGCAGCAGTAAAGTTAGTAACAATGGTCGCAGAACGAGCAGGATCCGTAGTGTTCGTACTTCTGTCAGTAACAGAACAAGAACAAATAACCGTAGATCCGTAGTGTTCGTACTTCTGTCAGTAACAGAACAAGAACGAATAACCGTAGATCCGTAGTGTTCGTACTTCTGTCAGTAACAGAACAACAGAGCTCCACAGTGGCTTCACCAAGCAGTGACGGGTGGTTTGGTGTTGTTTTCTGATTGGCTGTCTGTTGTCACCAGGTAAGGCCAAAACCGGCCACACCCACCAACGTCCCCATCGCCCCGGCCCCTCCCCCTCCCATGATGGCGGCCCCCCAGCTGCTCCAGAGGCCCGTCATGTTGGCCACCAAGCTGTCGTCCTCGCTGCCGTCGGCGGCTCCCATTCACCAGGTCCGCATTGTTAACGGGCAGCCCTGCAGTAAGACTGGCTCCACCCCGCTGACGGGCATCGTCATCACCACGCCGGTCTCTGCCACCCCCACCCGCCTCGCCAGCCCCGCACCGGCCCCAAACCCCACCCCCATCCCCACCCCGACTCCAGCCCAGCCAATCCAGATCAGCAGCCTGACCACAGAGCCCAAGGTAGGAGACCCGAACACCACGAACAACACCAACCATACGGACAACACGGACAACACGAATCAAACGAACAGCACGAACTACACGAACAACACGGGCAATACGAACAACATGAACCATACGAACAACACGAATCGAACAAACAACACGAACAGCACAAACTACACGAACTACATGATTAACACGAACAGCACGAACCACACGGACAACACGAACAACAGAAACAACACGAACAACACGAAATGTTTTCTGAGCAAAGTTACGTCCCTGCTGTTCTTTTTTGCGTCAGGAGGAGAAAACGCTCCTCACAGTCTTTAAAACCAGAAAACAGACGTTTTTCTACCTTCATGAATTTGAGTTTTTCGTTAATGAATCTTCTTGTCTTCATGTCTCCCTCCTCGTCCTCCTCTTCCTCCTCCTCGTCCTCCTCCTCCTCCCAGCAGACTGTTAAACCAGGAGGCGGAGCCGAGCAGAAGGCCGTCGTCAGCCTCCCCTCCTCCTCCACTCCTCCGCTGTCTCCTCCTCCCAGACCCAAGAAGGAGGAGAACCCAGAGGTAGAGCAGCGAGCCGGCTGGCAGCGATGCTTCGGCGTCTCCGACAGGTTCTGATGTTCTTCTCTTGTTCCTCTCTTGCAGAAACTGGCCTTCATGGTGTCTTTAGGCCTCGTAACACACGACCACCTGGAAGGTGAGTGACCGATCCTCGAGGCTCCTCCCACATTCTGCCGCCGCAGCTTCCAGCTCTGAAACTTGGATGTTTTCTTTGCAGAAATTCAGAGCAAACGACAGGAGAGGAAGAGGAGAACGACGGCCAACCCAGTGTACAGCGGCGCCGTGTTTGAGCCCGAGGTATGAAGTTCGCCGCTCAGAGGCGGAAAGCTCCGGGAAAAATGTGGAAGTTCCCGCCTCTGCCGCCTGGTTTGGATCAGTCATGACAAAATCTGCCTCCTCAGACGAGTCGGCGACTGAACGGCGTCCAGCAGGGAAAACGCTGTAAACAAAAAAGTCACGTGATTTAATGATATTTATTAATGTTTCCTGTTTTTTCCCCTTTGTTTTCAGAGGAAAAAGAGTGCAGTGAGTTACCTGAACAGCCCTCTGCACCAGGGGACCAGGAAGAGAGGTCCGTATGAACCCCTGACCCTCAGGTCAAACAGCACGAGAGTCTGTTAGAACGACAGGAAGCTGTGATCAGCTGATAGAGCAGAAACAGGAAGAGAGGCAGGAAGCTGTGATCAGCTGATAGAGCAGAAACAGGAAGAGAGGCAGGAAAACACAGAGGAGAGTAGAGTCAGGTAGAAACACAGTAGAGCCAGAAAACAGGTAAAGATGCAGCTCAGATACCAGAGAAGAAGAAGATCTCCATCTGAGAGGAGAAGGTTCAGTTTCATAAAGTTTCAGAAACGTTTCAGTAGATTAGAGACTCGTGTTGCTCAGAACTAAAACCTTGCTGTGAACTTCCTCCCTTCCTCTCCTGCCTTCTGTTTCCTGTCGCTTCAGTCAGGTTTTAACGTCTGAAGCCGGATTCATACTTGTTTGTGAGTGCCAGGATGTAAAACAGGAAACAGTTAGTTTACAAACACAAACACAACATGTAAAGTTTGACATCAGTGCAAATTGCAAATTGAATGTTTTGGTTTTTGAGGAACATTTCGTTCAGGTGCATCTCTGCGTTTAATCCCATCCTGCTTCGTGGTCGTTCATGACCTCCTCACCTCGATGAAGAAGTATGAATCCGGTGGAACCTTCACACGTGTTCTCCTCCTCAGGAATTGTTGAAATGCATCCTGGGATCTGTAGGCATTTTCTAGCTTAAGCAGAAGAAGCTGAAATCGGTCACATTTGTGTTAAAGCAACTACAAGGAACTTTGACTTTGCGTTGATTCTGGCGCCCCCCTGTGGACAAAAGCAGCCGTTTCTCCTGAAACAAGTTGCCTTTTCCCATGAGCGCCACCTGCAGGCGCACAGGAGAGCCTGATGCAGCGATGCAGGTCTTTGTTTCGGTCCTGTGGAAGCTGCTCACGTCTGAGTCCTTGTAGCTGCTTTAATGTTTTAAATAAGTGATGAAAGTTTGAGTTTCACGTCAGCAGCTTCTCTGCTCATCAGACACTCGTGTGAACGTTTACACGACTAACAGGAATTGGCTTTAAATTATTCACACTTCAGGTTACTGAAACTGGATCCAAGAGTCGACCTCCTGCCAGGTCACCTAACGACTAACCGAACACTAAAAACTCCCCACACAACCTCCATGTGACCGCTCCCCCCCGGAGAAAAGACAAACTGAGATCATGTGTAACTCGCAGTGTCAGACTTTATCACATCTGCAGCCTGAATGCAGCCGTTTGAAGGCCTGAAGACGTTCTGACTCAGAGTCTGACAGGAGGGGGCTGCTCCAGGCCCCGCCCACTCAGATCTGACTCCTCTCAGGTGAAGCAGCTCACAGGTGGATTTATCAGCCACGTCACAGAAACTCAGAGCAGATTTGACTGAAAATTTAAAGATTAAATTAAAATATTTATGTTAAAGTTTATGATAAAGTGATAAAACGAACCAGTTAAACGTCTGTAAATCTTCACCTCTGCTGCCTGATTGGATCACTCGTTCCCAACTTTATTTTAGGTTTGAATGTAATAAAATAAAATGCCTCCATGATGAAGTGGTGGTGCATTGTGGGAAACGGCCCATAGGCGGCTCCACGCAGACAGACAGGTGTGTTAAACTCTGACACAGGTGTGCAGGTGTGTGTGTCGAGCGCCTCACACGCCGCGGCGGCAGCTTGTATTCGTGCTCTGCTTCAGCTCGCATGGAGCCAGTCTCCTGCACTAACACTGCTGTCTGTGCTTCTGACTCCTCCTCTTCCTCCTCCTCTTCCTCCCTGACGCCTCCCTGTCACATGCTAGCCAACGAAGACTCCCTTTCCAAGGTATGTCATACAGACTGTTTGTTTTTGTTTTCTTCCCCCCTCTCCATCTTTCTTTTTTCTTTGTTTTCCGTCTTTGTCGTCTGTCTCATTTCACCCAGGTCGCCCACCCAAATACAGCAGCGTCCCGGAGCTGGGCAGCCTCACCCCGACCTCCCCCTCCAGCCCCGTCCATCCCCTCCCCCTGCCCAGCCCCAGCTCTGGGGATGTAAGTAACGATGGGGGAGACGGACAGTTCAGAGGGTCGGCGAGCCCGTCACACACAGTCCTATTGGCCCAGTAGCTGTCAGTCATTCACACCCCGAGACCTCCACACACACGTCCATGAGTTTGTTGTCTCCATGTGATTGTCATCAGCCATCAGTTGGTTTTTATTTGACTCAGCCTTACAAAGTGAACAGTGTCCTGTAGCGCCCCCTGTAGCCTCCAGAGATAACTGCTCCTCAGCACACACGCTAACTCCCACATGTCAAGTAACTTCTCTGTGGTTAATTAACACACACCATGTCCATTAGACATTAAACCAAGGCCAAGTGTAAACTCCACCAAACCAGATCACGGTGCCCCCCCCGCCTCTCCACAGATGGTGGGTGGGGCTGAGCTGGGCAGGGAAACTGATTGGTCCAATTCTTCCTCACAGGGAGACATCCATGAGGATTTCTGCACTGTGTGCAGACGCAGTGGCCAGTTGCTCATGTGCGACACGTGTTCGCGTGTTTATCACCTGGACTGCCTGGATCCACCCCTGAAAACCATTCCTAAAGGCATGTGGATCTGTCCAAAATGTCAAGATCAGGTAACTGCAGCAGCCGCGACTGATCCTGAGTCAGGGGGAAGGGGGTACCGCAGTCCAGAAGGGGCCGCTCAGGGCCTGTAGCTGTAACTGTAAATCTGCTTCTGCTGACACTGTCCTGAACTTTAGGACTGTTCAATCCTTTGTAAGCATAAACATGATGCAGTATTGTTTTTTTGTGCTTCTGTCCCATTCATTGTGTCAGTAAAGATTGGCATCTCACATCCATCCACCCCATTGCTTGTCCCTCCTCCGCCCCACCACAGGGTGGCGGCCAAATTTGTCTCCCTCAAATGTTTTCTGAGCCAACGCCTCAATGACAACCCTGAGCTCCTCTCTGCAGATCCTGAAGAAAGAAGAAGCCATTCCCTGGCCTGGCACTCTGGCTATCGTTCATTCCTACATCGCTTACAAAGAAGGTGACGTTCGACGATCTCCGTCTTCTTCTCCAACATCTGCCGCGACAGATGTGGACGCCTGAGCTGTGAGAGTGACCCCTGTGTTCTGTTGTTGTTCACTGCAGCTAAAGAAGAGGAGAAACAGAAGCTGATGAAATGGAGCTCTGAGCTGAAACTGGAGCGAGAGCAGCTGGAACAGAGAGTCAAACAGCTCAGCAACTCCATAACGGTAAGAAACAGGCTCGGGAAGTACTCGGATACACTGAGGCAAGCCAGTCTGCTCCGTCTGGAATGAGCAGAGGTGCGTTCACTGACAGTCAGTCTGTAAAGTGCAGAGTGCTTGAACCACATTGTGGTAACATTATGAAAAGTAAAAGTATGGATGTATTATCCTAAAAATGTAAAGTAATAAAGTAAGAAATCTCAAGCAGCTGTAAAAGTACTTAAACAAATAGAGTACAGTGGTCCTGTAGCTATAGTTAAAGTAATTGATTACAGTGGTCCTGCAGCAGTAACTTGTTGCTGTCAGTGTTTTTCTGGTTCTGGATTCATGTGTTTGTTTCCTGCTGAAGCTCGTCTGAACTCCTTCACATCCTGTTAGTTACTTTAGTTACTTTACTTTCATCCAGAGTGAAGCATCAGGATCAGCTGATTAACCAAAGTCAAAGTTGGCTGTTTCCACCTGAAAATACTTTTTTTTTTGCTGTTGAAGTGGTTTTACCTCTCGCCTTGTGCAGCTGTGTGCAGGTGTGATCCAGGACTCTGTGACCTTCCTGCTGGTCGAGTTCAGGTCAAACAGGCTTCTAACATTCACCAGAAGAGGGCAGCAAAACGCAGCTTTTTACTCTGGTGTTCAGTTACTTCAGAACCTTTGTGTTTCCACCTGCTCAGCTCTGAGTTGAATCTTTGGGCTAAATAACATATTTTATCTATTTGATCACTTAAATCCTGAAAGTTAAACCAAATATATCAGAATAAAAACTCATCATTGCTGCTCGCCTTGAAGAGCCTCGTGTCTGATGATTAAACTGCAGTGAACTGAAAGGACTCTCTGTTCATGGTGACGAAGCTTCATGTTATTTCTAAAAAAAATGAAGGAACTTGAGCAGCTCATTTTTTTGTTTTTGGTCATTTCCTCAGTGTCGTCTTGTCTCATTTCTTCCTCTGTCGCTCTTTTCCCATCAGAAATGCATGGAGACCAAAAACACCATCCTGGCTCGTCAGAAAGAGATGCAGCTTTCCCTGGAAAAGGTCAAACACCTGATTCGCCTCATCCAAGCCTTCAACTTTAACCAAGCTCTGGCAGAGACAGAGGGGAAGGACGTCAGCGCCAGAGTCCCGGGCGGTGCTGACGGTGCGGCCGGCTCTGAAGCTGCACCAGAAGCCAACTCAATAGAGAAAGTGAAGGCTGGAAGCTCCTCAACCAGCAGCAACACCGACGGAAACGACAAGCAGGAGGAGACCGGAGCCGCAGGGATCAACCAGACAACAGGAGCAGCGGGAGGAGACGCTGACAGCCAGGCTGTTCCAGAGGACAGCGCAGTCCTGGCAGCAGACAACAGCCCCGGCGTAGCGGCAGGGGGTAAGGCAGAGCCTGGCATCGGAGTGGTGGCAGGGGGAGGGGGTGACACAGGGACTGGTGACCAAGTGGAGGTCGTGGCCAAACCTGAGAAGGAGGCGGCTCCCGTGGTTGACATTCCTGCTTCCTCAGCGGTGGCGACTGTCGCCACGACCAACGGTACGGCCGAGCCGAGCTGCCCCGTCCACAGCCCCGCAGGAGGCTGCGCCGCCAACGCCACCACCGACTCTGAGAACAAGATGGCTGCCGTCAACCCTCCAGAGACAGGGGTGGAGAAGAAACAGGAGGAGATCAATGACAGTGACGGCAGCAACAACAACAACAGCAAAACCTCAGAACCCTCCCAGCATTCTTTGCCAGCTCTTGTCAGCAGTTTGGACAATAAAAAGTAATGCTATGTCTCTTGAGTTGCGGGAATTCATACATATATATTAAAAAAAGACTTTTGCTTGCACCATATGGTGCCCTGAAGTTGCCAATCTGTATAAATGTTGTTTGTTTGCATTGTATTGTCAGACTGTGTCAATGGTAGATATACAGCCCAAGTCACATGACTCTGGGAGGACGTAGGCTTTTCCAGCCCCGGAGCTGGTTACAGGAAAGCCTACGCACCAGTGTCATCATGCCAATTAGTGATAGACGTCAGTGGTGGGAATGCTCAAAGGGAGATTAGTTCATCATCACACCAGTGTGTGCCTGTTATAGTGGCCCCTGTGTTCTCTCGAGGGGTCGAAGGTGGGTTCACATGGGTCTGAGAAAACCGAGAACATAAAACCAAACATTTGTCAGGGGTTACTGGTCTAAAAAGCAGTGTTGTGATAGAGTATGCGTACAAAAAAGAGAACCTGTTCATCCCCTCCTCTCAACGAACTTAATGTGAACATATTTCTGCAATCCTACGACCCCTTTGTCCTCGTCCTTTGAACAACCCAAAACCTTCGCCAACCCACAACTCCTGGTCCTCCCTTAACCTGACTGCAGCAGCTTCCAGACACATTCACTTACCAACAGTTTAGGTCATCTTCAGTCCACAGAAACTTATAATCTCTCCTATCGTTTCCGAGTACACCAACAGTCCGATCTAATCTGTTTCACCCCAACTGAACCCGACAACCCAGACTTTGTGAACTGGGGACTCACCCCAGTCGACCTTTGCCTGCAATATTCCACAATCAACTTCCATCCCAACTGACCAAACTTCAATCTTCAAATGAAACAGCTTCTACAAAAATCTGCCCGAACATTCAAAGATTCAAATCCTGTCAACGTAAACAGCTCATTTCGGTTGTTTAAGGTCAGACAGGCACTTTGTTTGAAGCGTACAGATGCCCGTAAGCCAACATCATCAACCTTTTTACCAATCTGCGACTTAGGCATCTTCAGTAAGCAGAAAAACCCGACCTTACCCTGTTGATTAATAACTATTAAACCCAAATTTACCTTTCTGAGTCCACCAATGATCCAAAATCATGTCTTTCTCAAATCCCAAATGACTCCCTGTGCTTTGAATAAACTAGTTGTAAGAAGTGCGTCCGAATGCCCTCATTAGATAACCAGGTGAAAAGTCCTCTGTTGCAGTGAAGATCCCAGTCCAAGTGATGGAGATTTTGAACATTCTCTCCTCAAAGATGTTCTCGATGTGTCACTTTGTGGTTCACCAATTCTCCCAACTTAATGGATTGTTGGTTAAGCAAAGTTTAAAAAAGTGAACAGATCTGCCAATAATGTCATCGTAAGAAAAATCCGGCTGAGGTTTCAGACACTGGGCGATCCGACAAGCACTTCATTCGAATCATTCCGCCACCGTTAAACCAGCATCCATCCCATCAACCAGTAGTAATAACCTTTTCCCAGTGGCTGAAACTTTGATTAGTTGAAACCCAAAAGGGCTCAGTATGCTTCCAGATCCAAATACGAACCATGCGTTACTAAAACAATGCACCCCCCCGCTAAAACCAGAAGAAAGGAAAGCTGCATTTACAGATGCTGTTAAACAATCCACTCCGTTCTGCGTGCTTCAACACAGATTCTCTTTATTCAACAAAAACACACGGACCAACCGTCTCACTCTGGTGACTGAACCCCAACATTCCTCCCCCACTCCTCCAACATCCCAGTTTGACTTCCTTTGAGACCCTAACAACCCCAACCGAAGTAACTGAAGACTGAACCCCTCCCCCGGTGGACCAATGACCAAACTTCCCTAACCAAGCAACATCCCAGCCACCCATCCCTCCCCCCATGTCCTCCCCCTCGTACCCCTGAGCTCAGGCAGAAAAGACGCTGAGCGTCACGTTCAGCAGGTATGGAGGACGAGGTCGAACAGGCGCGGTAGCCTAACAGATGTTTTCAGTGGTGTCGGTCAAGTGTAGTGATTGAGTTTTCATTCGTGAGTTAAGTGTGTCAACTGTGAGCACTAAATGTGAAATTGCAATATTGCAATGTCAACACACACAAACTATATCTGGGCTGTGTTTCTTTTTTATAGGAAAAGATATTCAGGTCTTCCTAGTCTTCAGAATAAGTGCTTTCTGTTCCTGAACCTGCTGGACTGGCATTATCAACACAAAAAGGAATCCTCTTTTTGAAGTGGTGATCTTTGCATTATGTACATTTCTGTTGAATCCTGAACTGCCAAAATGATGATGTATCCAAATTCAGCAGGGACAAGTCCACTTACTGTATTGAAAGATCAAATCATTGGCGTTGTAAGATATCGATACTACCATTTCAGAAATTGGAAGTCCCCAGATTGAGACAGGAGAGCTTATTAAACAATAACATTAAAGGAACTTTTTTTCCTTGAAATGGAGGGATTTGTTGTATGAACCTGCTCCTTCAGATGGATCTCAAAGGACAATACCACAAATCCTGAGATTAAAGCACAAGCTTGCTGCATTACAAAGAAGTGCTCAAGAGCTTTTTGTATGTTAATATGGAATTAAACAGAGTATGCATCTCTTTGTTGTGATGTGACTTATCCCCACATTGCCAATATTTTTCTAGGAGGAAATACAAACCTCTGTCTGACGTTTAGGCTCAAGTCTAGTTCATGTTTTTGGGGAGGAAGTGCTCGGCTTCTGTCTCAGAAACCCCTCCATCCCCTCACAGTTAGACTAGTGCATCTCTTTTCTTTCTGGAGCATGTCTGGGCTGAAATGTGATGCTGTTCTTGGTTGGCTTGGTGGCTGTCAGTTCGGGTCTGATCATGACTTCTGGCTTCTTGTTGGGTACGGGGCATTACAAACTCTCATTAACGGTGCCTCTGGTTGTGCTGGAATGTTTTTGTTTCTTTCTTTCTGTCTTTCTGCAATATTGGAGCGCTTTGCTTAAACTGTAGTTGTCCAAAAACATATTCACCCCCGAGCAGAAGATCGTTCCAGGTCAACTCTTCACTCTGGATGTTTTGTGAAGATTTTATTTTGTCTCGTGTGTTTTACTGATGTGGGATTTGCAGCCATGCTAGCAGCATAACACTCGGGTTGGAGTCCATCCGTCTGTCCACGGGACTAAAATATCTCCAGCAGAAACGGAACGACTGGATGGAAATTTATACGAACATTCACGTCTTCCAGATGATCAGTCCTGTTTGCTTTTTGCTCACTTTTTTTTTTAATCTCTCTCCACTATGAGGTTCACACCTTTGGCTTTTAGTAAACTGTCTAAACTGCTATTTCATGGAATAAGGTGCCAAAGGGATGAATCCTAATGGTCTCTGTTGATCCCCTGACTTTTTATCCAGTGCCATCTTCAAGTCAACAGTTTTTGTGTCCAGTACTTTGGTTTGTGGACCAAACATCTGCAAAACTAACCACATTCACATTCACCCTCAGCTTTACTTGCTAAGGTTGCAAACGTTAGCATGACAACATGTGAAACTAAGACGAGGGAACATGTTAAACATCGTACTTGCTAAATACCAGCATGTTAGCATTCGTCTTTGTGAGCCTGCTAGCATGTTGATGTTTAGCCTTTGGTGAAGCTGCACGGTGCTGCTATCATGGCTGTAAGCCCGGTTTCTCACGTGACCTCTGGACGATGTGGAGAGTCCTACATGCAGCCCACATCAGGAGATTGTCCTGTACCTGTCAGACACGTTCTCAACTACTGGAAATATTCAGCCGGGTTTCAGGCGAGGGGGCTAACCTCGGCATGAACCCCGCCCTTTGTGAACTGTGCACATTGACCTGCTCTGTTCGTTGGTTCAATCAGACTCGACATGGACTTTGTGCTCAGCTGACAGGGTGACGTCCAGAGGTCCAGACAAACTGATTCGGATATTTGCTCCTCCAGACGGAAACTCCTCAATAAGATAAATCTGTGAAGTCCTATGATGGCAAAGGATTGTGGGTGTGAATAATTTTTTGGACAACTATTAAAAAAGCTGTTACACTTTTTTTTTCATATCATGTGGATGCTTAGAAGTGAATCAACATATCTCACACAGCACACAGTTTTCTGACATTAGCTGTACAAACTGCCTTCATTCAGAAGATCCCAGAAAAAAGTAATCAGAGTAAATCTCTGTAATATTTCAACGTGTTTGGCCACAGTGTTGTCTGATAAATGTAAATTTGTCTCTTATGAGGAGTTTAGATATTTGAAAATGGAAGGAAAAGACTGAAATTTAAACAAAATGGCAACTAATGTGTCCCCAACTCATGACTTCCATGCGTCGTGTGTCGTGGTCTTTGTCGGCTCACTCGGGTGGATCTTCTTCTCCAACATATTAGGCTGTGTTCACTCATGGATTGAGCAGAGTAGTCATCCAGTCGCTTCACTCGACTTTTTGTTTGAACGAGCCCGAACTTGTGTTCCAGACAAACTGGACCTTTCCCTCTGTACAGTAGGTACCTAGAGTGCCTTTCTTCAAACAGCAGATAATATTTGTCTCTTGACTTGCACTGTGACTTGTAGAACCTTACTAACCCTCCAGATGATCCTCCCACCCGACCCGTGTCCTCTGGTCCGTCCCATCCCACCAAGCTCCCTACAACTCTGGAGCACAAACCCGGTCCCTTCACCTCAGGCTGCCAGTAGTCAATGCAAGTTGAAACTACGTTTCATATTATGCCGTTTAAATTGACCAGATAGTGTTTTGTGTTGTTAATTATAGGAGTTGCCTTAAATGTGTTTTATTTTCCGATTAACTTCTACGTAAAAAAAAAAAATGGCTGCAGAAGCTGGCGAAGCTCAGAGGTTGTTTGGTGAAAATGTGGCGCCCAGCGGTCGTCATGGTCAATAAAATGCTCCAAACGGGGACTGTTGATGATGACATCTTGCTCGGTGTGACAGCCAGTTGTCTAGTGATGCACTTTTGGTTTGACCAGTATTATTATCAGTGTGAAACGGGATCCATCAGCAACACAAATCGCAGTCATGACTCTCGCTCCAGATCTGAGTTCCCAGACACATTTTAGTCTGGGAGCTCTTTTGTTTTCCTTTGACTCGTTCATCGTTCTTCTGTGCTGTGGTTCTTCTTCTTCTTTTTGTTTTGAAGGAGGGGTGAGTTTGCTGAATCAGGTCATGTGAGCTGGAGCCTGTGTGCATCTGGAACGAACAAACTAACCTGCAGCCTGACGGGCAGACTTACACCCGACTAGCAACATCTGTCCACGCAGTGTGGTGGAACGCATGCCTTCTTATGCAAACTTTTATATAAGATTTGTCAAATCTTTTTAATATGCATTTGCTTTTGTTTTTTAAGTTTTTATGTGAAACTCAAGTCACCTTTTTTTTCCTTTGAACATTCTGGCATCTTAATGCCGAAAGTGTGCAGTTTAGGTGTTAATCAGCGCGGCAGCCATCCACGCTCGAACCGGAGCTTTTCTTTCTGACGTCATGTTTGATGGATGCAGCTGCAAGGTTTTTCGCTCCTCTGTTCAGATTTTAATTTGAACTTGGCTAATGCACCATGCTGAATGTTGGGATCCCAGCAGGACTGTGGGGGGGGCGGGCTGGGGGCATCGATCAAGTCTTAATGTCTAAATTGTGTCATTGTAATTCTTCTAGAAAAAAAAGTCCTCAGTTTCTATTTAGTCAAGCTCTAAAAGTGAATTTATCCAAAGAACACTGCAGTTGTGAGTTTCTGTTTGGAAGCCTTTTTTTTTGTAGTTGATGCATATCTTTTGGAAATTACTTTCAGCATCAGCACCGTGTGCATTCACACAGCTGGAAAGGACCACAGCAGCTGAGGGCTGTCCAGTTCGTCTCTGAGGAAGTCGTATATGCATTTAATGAGTTCATCTCCAGTTCACGCTGTGGTGAAGTTCAGTCCGACTCAAGTCAGTTTTTACTTTCAAAGCGATCAAGTCATGATTGTGGCCTTCTAGTATTCTGTCAATACATGACATCGACCTGTTGTTCCCACTCTCCATCCATCCTGTCCGGACCCAACTGTACACCTGAAGCTTCTTACCTCATCCACAGCTAATTCCATTGGGGTGTGTTGAGTGCAAAAAAAAAAAAAGGAAAAAAGAAATACAAAACAAAAGAAGTCTTTTTTTATCTTCCATTTGGTGAGATGCATTGTAGCGATATGAATAAAGAAAAAGTTCACCTGGTGTGCTGAATAATGTGTAAATTGGTAATTACACAATCTGAATATTTGTATAATTGTTTGTATTTTTTCATAATGATTTTGGAAAGGAATGTGTTTATTTTTTTGACTTCTGTTCCAGATGTGTCTTCTGTTGGCCTGACATTGTGACTGGTCTGGTGGGATTCTTACCTCTGTATTGAGCCTCTTCTGTGATGAATTCTTTGTATGCAGTGTTTAGGAAATACTGTAGGGAACATGGGGAGGAGTTGATATTAGGAGCATTTGATCAATTTGTATTTATTTATTTTATCATTTTGTTAATAAATTGTGAAAAGGAATGAGTCTCATCTGGGTTTTTTTTCTCATGAGCAAACTTTTTGTCACTTTGGACTCAGGTCTGGGCTTTTTTTTCTGACAAGCCTCACTAGTTTCAAATTTTTTACAAACTAATTTAAATAATCATTATAAATTTAGAACAATTAAATCCTATTTTCACATAACTACAGGAGTTAAAAGGTAGGTACGTGCAGTCTGTGGCCTCATTGAAATCTCATATCTGAATGAACCTCACCGGGTCTCACATGTCCTGTAATAAACACATACAGAAGCAGAACTGACTGCATGAATGTTTAAATCCTATGTGTTATTCCCTATGACACGTGCCAGCAGAGTGGCGCAGCGGAAGCGTGCTGGGCCCATAACCCAGAGGTCGATGGATCGAAACCATCCTCTGCTAACTGTTTTCCACTTTTATTAGTTAAACGATCCGCTTTGATTTTTTTAAAGAAACAGAAAAACCGATCATTGAAACGATGAAGACATGATTTCTAAATCTTTATTTGTCAGTTTCGCAGTTAATGAACGATTGTTTCTATTAAACAGACGTCAAATCGATCATGTGAAACAAAACCGGAGTGTTTCAGAGCTTTGTAGATGGTAAAAAAAAAAGCTTTAATGTGCTCATTGGTTCCATGTAGGAAAAGAATTGTGAATAAATATGGATTTTATTTTGTTTATTGATATGAGTTTGTACATCCATTGAGCTCGAGCATTTAAAATAACAGTTACAGTCCCGGTACTGACTCCTTATTGTAATCAGTAACTTTGCTTATTAAAAAAAATATTTTTTGGATGAAAAAGACAAATCGACAGATTATTTCATCGTGATAAAGAGGAGAAGCTGTGCGTTGTGTTCACTGATCCTTTGTGAGAGCTCCTCTAACGCCGTATGACGTCATGCCGCGGTGCGTTCTGGGAAGTGAGCCATGACTGTTGGCGGGATCTCGCAGAAACACAAAAACAGTTTTCCAGCCGGGAAGCCGACTGGAGGCGGTCGGATCTCCGGTGTCCGTGGAAACGTCCCGTTCAGCCGCCTCTCCGTGTCTGTGAGCCTATGACGTGAGTTTTTATCCGGAACTAAGTTTGTTGTTTGTTGTTTGTTGTTTGTTGTTCGTCTCTGAGCGGAAGTTACCGGAACAGGGACGGAGGTTTGTGGAGCAGCTGAGAGTGAAACGTCCTGTTGTTGTTGTTGTTGTTGTTGTTGTTGTTGTTGTTGTTTGTGTTGTTGTGGTGTTACTCTCCTCTATAAGGTGTCTCTTATAAAATGTGCGACCCATTCAAGGTGGAAACTGGGGACATTACGACCTTTGACCCCAGGAAGGACATCAGACACCAAACACGACGCCAAACTGACTTAGTGGTCGAACCGTGTAATTACACGTCACGTGACGCACCGGGGCCCGCAGACTTTTCCCGTTAGCTTACACTGAGAATAAAACCGATGTAACTCAGTCATACTTTTTTTTTTACAGTCAAGTCACCGTGAAATGACTGATTTTAGTAACTTAGTTTGATTTATGTCTGTTGACTTAAGAAAAATCTAAGAAAGACACGACATTTAATCCTTTTTACTCTGTTCAAGTTAGCGAAGGGCTAATAATGTTAGCCTGAAGTCTCCAGTGTACATGCTACATACACACTCACATTAGTTTCATGGGTGGAGCAGCTACAGCTGTTTTGAAGCTTTAAGTGAAAATGAAGCTTTAATTGCCTGCTGTTTCATCACCTCGTAACCCTAGAAAGGTCGAGTTTGGCTGTTCAGTTCAGGATCAGTACTGGATCAGTATTGGATCAGTACTGGATCAATAATGGGCATTGACACGTACACAGAGTTCATGTATCAGATCGTCTCTATCAGACTTAATCTCTGTGCAGCGTCACATTGGACTCACGGTTTCGTTCACTGAAAAATGAATTTCCTGAGACTGAAGTGTGTGTGTTTCAGGTAAACCAGCCTGTGAAATGCTGCAGTCGGATCAGAACCGGACGCCATCACTGCATGTGGGTCACAGAGAGGAGAGACGACACACAGAGAGTCTCCTCCTGTCCGACCAGTCAGAGAGACGCAGAGAGGAACAAAGATGGAGGACGAAGACGAGACCGTCACATGCGTCCACACGTCCTCTGACAGAATCAGCAGCAGGTGGGGCGGCTGCAGAGACTGTTTAACTATTTAATTATATTTCTGCTAGAGGAATGACAGAAATGATCGTTAAATTACAAAATGATCGGAATTGTTTTTCTCTCAGTTAATTAATTGATTGGACATCTTATCATTTCAAAAAAAATCCCACAAAATGAAGTCAGAGCTTTTATTTTGGTGGCAGTTTTTGGGGCAGTGCGGCTCTTCAGACGTTGTGTTTCTGTGCTGAAGTGTTTCTGTTTTCCTTCAGGGGGGGCGGCTGTCCGTCCCTGGAAAGACGTCAGATCTCTGCTGCAGTCGGTTCTGCAGCGTCAGACCGACATTAAGCAGCCGTCTGAAGACAGGACGCGAGAAAAACCAGCTGATGTGAAGGAGTCGCAGCTCAGCTTCAGAGTGAGACGGCAACACACGCAACGTCACTCCTGACCGTTACACATGTGTGTGTGTGTGTGTGTGTGTGTGATGTATTTGCCTCTGAACTTCATTTAAAAACATCAGTGAGTTAAACTTATTTACACACACACAAACACACATTCTGTCCTGCTGCCACAAACACTCACTATGTCAACAAATGTGGATTAATCCGCTGCTGAAAATAGTCCCGATAAATGCATTGATTCCTCCTGTGTGTGATAAAAACCGCAGTGAGCTGCTGTCGGGGAAAATATTATTGATTATTGATCTTTATTTGCTTGGCGGCTCGTCACAGCTTCAGTAGATCCACGTCAGGTCGGTGTGTGTTTGCTTTCAGGACTTCTTCAGAGACTCTCTGCAGGCTTCTCTGGAGGCCTCCAGCAGGTTGAGGACCCTCTCCGCCCGACCGCCCTCCATCTCTGAGGAGTTTAATGTGGAGCTGAGTGTTAAAGAGCCTTCACTGAAGGAGCAGCATCCGCCCGCCTCCTCCGCCTCCACCTCCTGTCTGAACTGTGAGGCTGCAGAGGAGGATTGTGGAGCTGCAGGAGAAGCTGTTCCACCTCACAGGAGGACCGGAGGACACGGAGGCTGTGCTGATCTCTGACCAATCAGACGAGGCCGTGCAGAGAGCCGTCAGAGTGGACAAAGAGCCTGTTTGTGAGTTTGACTATTTGGATTTGGATCATAACAGCTCTCAGTGACTCTGCTTTGGATTCTGCTCTGATGAAACGTTGCTGGAGGTTAAATGTGTCTGTCTTTGCAGGGACGGAGCCCGTCTCACCGCCTGAATGGGCTCTGCATGTTGGTGTCCAGGAAAGGGACTCGGACTCGCACTCGGACTCGGCGGACGAGTCGTCTTCCTCCGGCTCCGAGGTTTTTCACGACGTCTCAGAAACACACATTTCCAGCGGTAAGCCTCACCCGCCTCCTCGCTTCCAGAAGGTCTGGCTGACAAAGTTCCCGTTCCTTCGCTACTCGCTGAGCCTCGACCACATGTGGTGTCACGTGTGCCGCCTCTACGCCGATAAGTCCCACCAGAACCTGGCGATGATCAGAGGCTCCAGCGTGTTCAGGTTCCACAACGTCAAGCAGCACGGCAGCAGCAACTATCACAAGGAGAACATGGAGCGCCACCTCAGGTGTCATGGCCTCGTTAAAAAACACCGTGCAGGTAAATCTCATCATCAGGCATCGAGTGAAAACCCCCAAACGCCCAAAATGTGAATGTGGTTCAGTTCAACAGCTGGAAACCAGATGTTTCCCTTCAGGAAGTCTCAGTTTGTGTGAAAATGAGTTTTTAAATGTGCAGAGAAACTGAACTTTATTTCCACATTTAAACAGATTTCGGTCACATTCAGCGAGAAACTGCTTTGTGCTTTTTTCACTTCTGAGTAACTTCAGGACTTTTGTCGGACAAACTGAGAAGTGTCCAGTTTATTAGGTACAGCTGGCTGATGTTTGAGTCTTCATGAGGGTCAGACCGAGTGTCTGCAGGCCGAGTCTCCGCAGGCCGAGTCTCCGCAGGCCGAGTCTGTCTGAGATGTTTTAAAGCCACATGAACAGCCGGCGTCATGTGACGGATCCTGTCTGATGCTTTCAGAGTCCACGTTTATGTTGGGACTTTTGATTCACTTACTGTTGGATTAAAAAAAAGAAAAACTGTCTCTCAGCCTTTCCTTGTCTCTAAACTTGAAATTTGTGTGTTTTTTGTCTCATTTACATGTCAAATAAAACGTTTAAGATGCAGAAATCTGCAGTGATGCAGTCCACCTTCCTGTGTTTAATGTTTCTTTAATGTTTCTTGTTTAAATCAAACATCAAAAAAGGAAAAGGTTCAACCTGCAGTGACACTTCACTCACAGTCCGGAGCGTCTCTGAACAAGTTTCTACATTTTCTTAATAAAACCTTAAAGTTTAAATACCACAATGAAAAAACACGTGAATACAAGCAGCAACTCTGCATTTAAAATACAGTTTAATGTGTAATGATGTTTTATTGGAGAATCATTAGTTCCCTCCTATGGACGTTTTTATGTATTTTCAGGTTAATTTAGAGGGACAGTAAACGCAGCATAAAGTGGAAAAAGCTCAGTATTTGAACGCAGCACGTGAGCAGGTTTGTCTCTGGTTTCTGATCACTTCAGGATCAATCTGATCGATCAGTGATCAAACATCTCTGTTTCTCATGTTTGTCTGCTTCGCTGCGTTTCAGAGGCGCGTTTCTCACAGACTGTGTGTAATCTGTGTAATCTGTTTAAAATCTGTTGAAATCATAATCTCATTCCTGCCGGGGTCTCCGTCACCTGAGGGGCCGCGGACCCCACTTTGAGAACCACTGTGTGAAATGATTAATATCAGAAGTAATCGATTTTAATGAGTAATCGGTCCTGTTGGTACAAGAGTGATTATAAAATCTGTCTGAAATCATAAATGTGAAAGTTCTGAAACATGAAACACAAACATACAAATACTGAGTATCCGAGTACTTTCAGTTACAGCTGTACTTCTGTGTACTTTATGTTCTGCAGTACTCGGATACATTTCCATCAACTGCGATGTTAAAATCTGCTTGTTGAGGTGAAATAAAATCTAAAGTTCTTCAGTGATTCACGTGTTTTTTACATGTGAGGTTAAAAAAAGGCCGAACTTTCACACGTTACTTTCCTTCTTTTTGTTTTGTTTTCTTTTGTTTTTTAATTAATTTTTTTATTAAATATTTGCTGTCGGTGGTTCCTCTCGTTTGTCCGTTTTTCGGTCAAAAATCCCGGTGACTTCACCTGCAGCCGGTTCCGGATGAAAAGGTGTGAAAAGGTGAGAGAAGGTGAGAGAAGGTGCGTCCGTCTCCTGTCAGACTGAACTCCGGCCTCAAATTCACACTGTTAACTTTAATTTTTGCGCAATTGCTTTCTTCCGTTTTCCATGTCATTTCCTGTGATAAAAAATGGTGGTCAAAGCTCGGGGAGGCGACTGAGTCGCTGCAAAAATTAACGGGAAACTTTGCGTCGGCGGGCGGCGGCGGAGCCAGCGGCCGGGGGTCGGTGCTCGGCGGCCGCGGGCCGGAGAGTCCGGCTTCACCCGGGAGAGAGGGTCCGTGTCCCCGCTGCGTGTCTGCACAAGGTGGGTCCGTCGGTAGCCACTGTGGCCAGCGAAAATGGCTTCCGAAAACAGCAGGCAGATTGCCAGTTGTCTGCAGAGCGAAAGCAGGCAGAGAAAGCGTGGCGCAGATTAAAACCATCCGCTAATCCTCCTGCAAGCCGCTAATTTCACGGATTATCTGAGGACACGGACACCGAAAGTTAACGGCAACTTTAGTTGTTCAGTGTTTTGTGGTGTGAGGAGAGTCTGCAGCCTCCAGCAGAGTTTAAACCTCCGAACACTGACAGGATGCACAGATTACACAGAATACAGCCAGATTATAAACCCTGGAGTCAGGAGAGGACATGTCATCAGGTGCAAAATGAGTTATTATCCATAAATAATCTTTTAAAATCTCCCCAGGAAATAAAGTTTGACATCAGAGCCTGACTCACCGCCTGCTCCTGTCAGGCTAATAATAAGACTGCAGAGTTATAAGAAAATATGTTAAAAAAAACAGGAAAAAAATCAGCAGCTTTGGTTGATTTATTTTTCCTGCAGAATCATGTTTCCTGTCGCAGCGTCTCGGATAATTTTGTTATTTTTCATCTGAATGATGTGAATCCTGTGAGTGTGTGTGTGATGATGTGCAGCTTTGGACCAAACAAACACAGTGAAGGCGTCA
>JAPZDV010000023.1:25454717-25466997 GCA_029814665.1 Acanthurus lineatus
GGGAATATTTTGTTAAATGCTCAGAATGATGATTTAACTTCTCTTAAGCTTTAATTTTACACCTTTCATTTAGCGCCATCATGAGGTCAATAGTTGAACTACCCTCAACCAAGAATTTACGTGCTAGGCAGCATTAGCATGTTAGCATTTAGCTCGAAGCGTGGCTGCAGTGACTCAGCAGTGATTTGTTCAGGTCTCATGTTTGATATTATTCCTCTGAGCTGTGATTGGTGGATGGATGTTGTGCTTCAGTGTTTGATCCACAAGTTTTCCTGCAGAAACAGTTCAAACATCCCTGCATGATTCATCCAAACCTGCATGAAAGTTCCTTCACGTTTCATCCTAAAAACAGTGTAACTGTGTGTTTTTTATGTCCGGTACTTTTCAAAGCACTGCATGATTTAAATGTTAAATCCTGAAATGTGATCAGCTGATGTTTGTCCTCCAGTCTGCGAGGAGTGCCAGGACTATTTCCGGACGGAGTGTCCGACCCACGGGCCCCCGCTGTTTGTCCCTGACTCACCTGCGGCCCTGGGGTTGGCCAACAGGGCGGCGCTCACTGTCCCGTCAGGCCTGGAGGTCTTCACAGAGGGAGACGAGGTGGACGTCCGCTGCGTGGGTCCAAACATCCCCAAGGGGGCAGTATTTGGTCCGTACGAGGGAGAGCTGGTCTCCAAAGACAAATCCTCAGGCTTTTTCTCCTGGATAGTAAGTTCAGCCAATCAGAGGCCAGTTCAGTTCAGCCCTGATCCAATCACAGCTCACAACCTGAAACAAGTCCAGTTCTCAGCTCATGTCCTGTTTTTTATCTTCATGTTGCAGATCGCAGATGTTAACAACACGTATCAGTCCATCGACGGCAGCGATGAGACCAAAGCAAACTGGATGAGGTGAAACTTTTATTTTAACGAACAAGTTTCACAGTTTGAACCTGCAAACAGCAGGTCAGCTGAAACCAGCAGTCAGCAAACTGTCGTCCAGCTGCACAGAAACACGGCTGACAAACATTAGCTTAAATCACAGAATAATGTCAAAGCTTAAACTGGTGTCAGTGTTGGAAATCCTGTTGTCTGACCTGCAGGTTTGTTCGGACCTCGTCGGAGGAAAACGACAGGAACTTAACGGCGTTTCAGCACCACAACAACATTTACTTTCGAGTGAGCCGGACGCTGGCGGCAGGAGACAAACTGAGGGTCTGGTACAGCCACGACTACATCAAACGACTTCACTGCGTCTCCCAGCAGAGCATCGACCGCAACCTGGACACAGGTGAGCTGGGCTCAGGTTAGCTGGGCTCAGGTTAGCTGGGCTCCAGGTGAGCTGGGCTCCAGGTGAGCTGGGCTCAGGTGAGCTGGGCTCCAGGTGAGCTGGACAGGAAGTCTCTAAGCTCACTGATTCTGAATCTCAGATAATTTCTTACATCAAGACAGTAAAAGTTTGTTGTTGTGATTCAGTTACAAAACTCTGGAGGAAATAAAGTGGGAAATGTACTTAGTTACTCTCGATCTCATATGTGGTGTTTTCCTATCTTGGTGATTATTTAGTACGTCACAGTACGCGCTCTGACCTCAGTCCTCCAACAGGTGGTGCTGCTGTCACACTGAGAGCTGGGTGGTGTTGCATGTGGTTTACAGTACCTTCAGGGGGAGATGGAGGTCAAGGAAGTATTCGGATCCTTTTCTTCAGAAAAAAAAAGTACTTAATAGTAATAAAAATTCTGAGCTAAAATGTCACTTGAACTAAAGTTTTGAATTGGAATCATTAAAATAATTTAAGAAAGAAAACTTGTGCTGAACAGAGCGTTTGTAGCTCTCTGTGCTCGTGTTGTTTGCCTGATGACGATGGTTTCTCACTTTGCATGTGGTTTCTGCGGTGATTTAGTGTTCTGAGCTCAGTTTTTCTACAGACCGTTATCACTCTGACTGTATGATAACAGCTTTTTCCCTCAAACAGACTTGTGATGTGTGACAAGCCCATCAGTTTCAGTGCTAATTCTTAGGTTTCTCACTTTGTCCACCTCTGACCGCAGCAGCAATGAGCTCAGCCGACTTGTGTTTGCTGTTTTTGCTCCACAAAGCTGAAAACACCTTTTGTATTCCAGATACCGAGAAGTCGGCCGTCCTGCCCAACATTCAGAAGGACTTTAAATCTCCGTGTCTGCAGTCGGCTCTGCAGGGGAAACCCAGCCCCAGCAAACAGCCCGGCGAAGAGCCAGACGGTCAGCCTCCTGCTAAGAAGAAGAAGATCGACCTCATCTTCAAAGACGTCCTGGAGGCTTCTCTTGAGGACTCCAACAGTATCAGGTCCCAGTCTTCCCTCCCCAGTGAGTGTAAAGTCGCGGTGCACAGCTCGGGGGTTAATTCTTCTGAGAGCAGCTTCAACGTTCCTAACCTGAAGGTGGAAGAGAAAGAGGAGGAGAACCAGAGCAGCGAGGAACCCTCCACCTCCTTCTGCCCAAACTGTGTCAAACTGAAGAGAAGGATCTTGGAGCTGGAGGAGGAGCTGTTCCGTCTCAGAGGCGAACGGGGAGACGTGGTCGGTCCACCAATGACTGAGCAGATCCTGCACCAGGCGGATCAGGCTCCGCCCCATCCTGAGCAAGGCCCCATCGAAGACTTTCAAGGTATGTTTGGACCCAAAGTTCAGACCAGAGGCTTTGTTTCGTCCTCTTTCTTTTTAAATCAGTTGTATTTTAGCAGTGGAGCTGATTGTCTGGAGATTCAGTGTTTTTGTTGAGATCTTTACCAAACAAACACTGGGCCTGCAGCCATTCCAGTGGATCTGTGTGGGTGCACTTGAGCTAAATGCTATCATTAGCATGCTTATCATGCTCACTGACTACACAGAGACACTTTGTCAGCCTCCCAGGTTTGTTTGATAACATTTGCTTATTTGCACTGAAAACACGAGTCAGAGGAGGCTGATGGGAAAGTCACGGTGTTACAACGTTGACCAGACTGAGACTTTCGGTCTGTAGAATCATCCTGCTAATGTGGCTAAAATCTCTTCTGTGCTTCTTAACTTGATGATGTAAAGAGGTTAAAATACATCGATTGATACAGAAACTACTCGGGCTGCAGATGTTCAGTGTGTTTTCTTTGCAGGGATGGAGCCGTTGACTCCCACTCAGGTGGTCATGGATGAAGACGACCAGGACATGGACTCGGCTGACGAATCGATTGCTGCAGATCTTGTGATTTCTCCAGAAGACCCATCGAAGCTTTCCTCTGGAGGAGGCCGACGAATTCGCCGCTTTAAGCAGGAGTGGCTGAAAAAGTTCTGGTTTCTTCGCTACTCGCCAACCCTCAATGAGATGTGGTGCCATGTCTGTCGCCAGTACACCGTCCAATCATCTCGAACCTCCGCCTTTATTATTGGCTCCAAGCAGTTTAAGATCCACACCATCAAGCTCCACAGCCAGAGTAACCTCCATAAGAAGTGTCTGCAGCTGTACAAGCTGCGCATGCATCCAGAAAAGACAGAGGAGATGTGCAGGAACATGATGCTGCTGTTCAATGCAGCGTACCACTTGGCCCTGGAGGGACGGCCCTTCTCTGACCTTCGTCCGTTGGCAGAACTGCTGAAGAGGTGTGAGCTCAAAGTGGTGGATCAGTACATGAATGAAGGAGACTGTCAGATCCTCATCCACCACATCGCCCGGGCTTTAAAAGAAGACCTGGCTGAGAAGATGCGCCTGTCTCCCTTCCTGAGTGTCATAATGGACGCTCAGAACGATGATCTTTTCTCAGACATGGTGGCCGTCTACGTCCAGTTCATCACCACTGAGGGTTCTCCCAACACAGAGTTCCTGTCTTTGCAGAGACTGAGCATGGCCAGTGTGGATGGATATCTCCAGGCCATGGATCGAGCCTTTGGTGTCTTAGGCTTCAGGTTTCAGGACTTGCTGGTGGTGGGTCTTGGCGTAGACGGCACCAACATTTCTTCAGGTATGAGAGCCAGCCTGTACGTAGCTGTGCAAAAGACTTTTCCATGGATCCTCTGCCTTCCCGTCATGATCCACCGGCCACATCTGGAGGTGTTGGATGCCATCAGCGGGAAGGAGCTCTCCTGCCTGGAGGATCTGGAAAACAACCTGAAGCAGCTCCTCAGTTTTTATCGCTACTCCCCTCGCATGATGGCCGAGCTTCGATCCACGGCTCCAACACTGTCCGAGGAAACCGAGTTCCTCGGAGACATCAGAGCCATTCGATGGATCATAGGAGAACCAAACGTCCTGAATGCACTCATCAAAGATTACCTGGAGGTAGTCGCCCATCTAAAGGACATCAGCAGCCAGACACAGAGGGCTGACGCTGCAGCCATCGCCCTCACCCTCCTCCAGTTCCTCATGGACTATCAGTCAATAAAGCTAATCTACTTCCTTCTAGACATCATAGCTGTTCTCTCACGATTAGCCTTCACTTTCCAGGGGGAGTATCTGCTGGTGTCCCAAATCGAAGCCAAGATAGAGGAAGCCATTCTGGAGATTGGCCAGCTGGTGGACTGTCCCGGAGAATATCTGCAGGAATTTGAGGAAAATTTCCGTGAAAGTTTTAATGGCATTGCTCTGAAGAACCTGCGTGTAGCAGAGTCAAAGTTTCAGTCCATCCGAGAGAAGATTTGCAACAGGAGCCAAGGCATCCTGTCTCAGAGGCTGGACGTACAGAGCCGGTCGTTCGCTAAAGCCTGCAAGGTCCTGGACCTTTCCACCTGGCCTCACAACCAGGAAGACCTGCAAGCTTACGGGGAGGAGGAGATCCAGATGATTTTCAAACATTTGGAGTCCATTCCCTGTGGAGGTCAGGAGGGCTCTCAGGCCAGGACCGAGGCCAGAGGCAGCCTGCTGGTGGAATGGAAGGATCTGAAAGCAGATTACTACAGTATGAATGGTTTCAAAGAGGTCATCAGTCACATCTGCAAGTACAGGCAGCGTTTTCCTCTGTTGAACCGGGTCGTGCAGGTTGTCAGGGTCCAGCCCAGTTCCACCACCTGCTGCGATAAAGGCCGAGTGTCTCTGCAGAAGATGTGCAAGAACAATCGTTCGCGGCTGACGCTGGAGCAGATGAACGACCTGCTGACCGTGGCCGTTAACGGGCCACCCATCTCCAGCTTTGACGGGAAGCGAGCGTTGGACAGCTGGTTTGAGGAGAAGTCAGGCAGCAGCTACTCCCTGTCAGCTGAGGTGTTAAACAGGATGTCAGCCACCGATCAGAAGTCTGTCCTGCACAGCGTCGACGTCAACACAGAGTTCTACCCCGACATTTAACCAGCAAACCCTGTTATGAACTGCTACAATATGATAAAAACATCATGACACTATTACCAACAACAAGGCAGAGGTCATTATTTTGTGTTTAGGACAAGAGTTATGCTAATATATCACACAAATGTCTCACAAATGCTGTAACACATTTGTGTGATGCAGATCTTCAGTCATTTTCACGTAACTTACAAACTATGGTTGTCTGACTACATGAGACGTGCCTCAGTTTTCCACCTGCCTCCATGATTTGTAAGTTAGAACTTCAGAAGAACCAGTGAAAAGATGACAAAAAGGTAAAAGTAAAGATCCTGTGAGTTGCTAATTGTTTTCTGTTGGAACAAATTGCACAGAGTAGAAATCACTTTACGACTGAAACAAAAGAAAAAGACCAAACCTGAACACTAACGGTTACTGCTGATTCATGAACAGTAATGTTAACTTCACACAAAAAGGTGCCATAAATCTCTGTTTAAGCAGATCAATGGATTTCACAGAACAGACCTCCTGACCCCCTGAGCTTTACAGAAAGTAATTACATAGTGATGTTACTCGACTTAAGAGACACAAAACAACTAAAGAGGCACAAAGACTTTAATACAAACAACAAAGTGCTTTACAGTTTAAAGTTTAGATAAACATGGGAGACAAAAAATTATGTGAGTTTATAGAATAAATAAGAAAATCAGCACGCAGAATTTAAAATAACATAAAAGCTTTTCTGTAAATCTTGACAAAGGAGATAAAACTGAGGACCGACTCTGACCGACTCTGACCGTCTCAGAGTCATTTGGCCCCGTCGCCTGCAGTTCTCAGCCTGGACTCTGGAGGCGCTAACAGCATCCCAGCAGCCGTCATGGCCGACGTGCTGGTACATGCTGGTCCAGAGTCCCACCGTCTCATAGTCCGTCCATGTTCAGTCGGCTCTCGTGCTGAAATCTTCATATTCTGACTGACTGACTTCTTTCACTGGTCAGCTTTGTCAGACCGAGTGGCCTCACACTCGTTACGTTACAATAAAACACTTGTTATCACAGTGAAAGTCAGTTTTTCTTTGGAAACAATCAGTCAGTGTCAAACTAAATGCCCGTGCCGTCGAGTCGCTCTCTGCCTCGACTGAATGCCAGCTGGATTTTCAATGTAGTGCCTGACAGAAGAGAAAAGGCTGGAGTGTGAGGATGAGTGAAGGCTTTATATTTCTATCAGAAATGCAGACAGTCCTGCTTCACACTGCATGTGTTGTATAAACTGTATATATTGTAAATGCTTTTGAGCCTGTTTTTAAAGAGTATTTTTCTCTTGAATTTAATGACTGTGCCATACTGATCGAATGCAAGAGGCGAAAGAAACGGTGCTATCCTGCTATGCCACACTGTCCTTTGCCATGTTTGTTTCGATGTTTGCTGCTGCAGATGATATATATCTGAAATATGTTATTTTTCACCAATGCATCCGCTTCATGTGTTTCCAGCAGGGCAACTTCAGTCTCAGCCAAATATCAGGCTTAAATAATCCAGATACGTTTTTGAAAACTGCATGATGATAGTAAGCTGTTGCTTTTAGTGCATTTATGTGGTACTTTATTCAGACAACTGAAAGGCTGCAACAAATGTAAAATGGTGGAGACGCAGTGAGCTGAGTCAGGACGAGCTCAGCTTCATTTTTTACTCCTGACAAAGTTTTTGTAAAACTTGGTTTGTGTCTTTAAGTGAAAGAAACAGTTGGACATTTTGGAAATATGTTTATTCCCTTTCTGGCACAAAGTTAGATGAGAAAATCTTTATTCTCTTGTTCATGTGTTCTTCCTGCATTCTCGTCATTTTTTGGACCATGTCAGGAGTTTTTGGCAGCAACACTGTTTTCTGCTCTCTGTAAAAAAAAATGGAGGAAATACTCACAAAGTACCAGAAACTCGAGTACAAAAGCCACATCCAGTCACATCAGATCTAATTTTAAGCCTGAAACAGTCACTTGATGCTTAGTTTCCTACATTGGTGAATCATTTATGCTGCTGTGAGCCGCCATCTTGGAACAAGTCAGAACAACTGAACAGTAACAAAGATTTTTTTTCCAACACTGCTTAGCTTAGCTTAGCATTAAGACTGGAAGCAGTGAGAATCAGCTAGCCTGACCCAACAAACCCAGAAATACGCTCAAACCTCTAAAATCTTAAAATCCTTTATCTCTCTGAAATTAATATGAAGGATACAGAATAAATATCAGTGTGGAGCTTCACAGGATGCTACATGCTGAAGGTGCTGGCAGGTCAATTTTTACACTTTGAACAGAACAAAACTGGATGTTTCCAAAGCTCCCAGTCTTTATGCTAAGCTACTTGCTAACTAGCCCAGCCCTGGATGAGTAGTTAATATGTGATTTGTAGCAAAAAGTGATTAAATGTATTTCCTTAAAATGTCAAAGTATTTTTCGATGTTTGCTGTATAATTAGCTCCAAGCTAATTTCACTTCTCTGAGAAGTAAAACGTGCATCACTTTGCTTCGTCATGCATGTGTGTGTCGTGTGCATGCATGCAGTTATTGCTGTCTGATTTAAAAAGCATAATGTTTGTATGCAAGATGCAGCACACAGCAGCTTCACTTGTTTTCTGGCTGGGTGAAACGTCAGACTGACTGTTTTTTAAAAGGTTCGTGTGCAGCAAAGAGCTTTTCAGCATAAAAAAGACTCGTTATTTCTGAAAAAGAGTTTGACTTAAGAATGCCAATATTTTGTGCTTTGCCTTAAAATTGTTTGTGTTCTACCTGCTGTTCTTCTTTTTACCGACGTTTTGCTGATTGTAATCTGACTCCAGATGTGGAGTCGCCTTTAAGTTGCAGATGTTTGCTGAACTGTGAGATTTTTCACTGCTGCAGTTGCATTTGAAAGACTGGTGGTAATTTGATTTCTTTGTTTGACGTTTTTTTATGTATCAAATGCTTTAAAAGCACTTAAAATACATTTTACCCAAAGTAGTTTTTTGTCAGTTATCTTGTATGAACTCTGCTGTTTTTCTCAGGTGAAAAATTGACAGAGTAAATTTTTTTTAGAGGAAAGCAAACAGGTTTGTTTGAACTGAACACAATCCAAAGGTCTTTATCTCAGTGGAGGAATTCAAATTTCAATTTAAAAGCATGAAAATCTTCCTGCAAAGGACCTAAAAGAACGTTAATCTGAAACTGATTCTGTGCTGCTGTCTGCAGGTTCTTGTATCCCAGTATTTACGGGTTCCTTTGTGTTTTTGCACAAAACTGTGACACAAAACATAATTAATATTGAATTCATTATCACTCACAGGTAAATAGACGGAGTTTAATGAAAATGTGAAACGTAGTTACAGGATTTCAAAAAACGATATGAATGAGGATTTCACTGATTATATCAACCAAACCGATGTGACGTTTCAGTTTAAATTACTTCACTTTATTTACTTTTCGTTATTAGTTAATATTTTTCACCGAATAAGCGAATAGAGGAGAGTTGATGTCCCATTTTAACACGAGATGTACGTCATAAGTCTGTAAACTACAGTTCCTATAATGCTTTGAGGGTCGTAAACAGGAAGTAGATTTTTTTAAATATAATAAATTAAACGGCCCGTCGTCGGTGTCATTCCGGTAAATCTGGTCTACGTAACGGTTGTAATCTGACCCGGTCTCAGGATGAACGGGTCACGGTCTGCTCGCCTCTGATTGGCTGGGTTGAGCGCCGGAAGTCCCGGCAGCGTAACAAAAACAACAGACAGCAAGCGAAGAAGACGCATAAACAAAATAATAAAGAGGCAGCGCGTGCGCAGGTGAGTGTCCGTTAACCTGTAAACATTAAAACCGTTTTTCTCGTGAGAACTGAGACGTTTGATCAGTCAGACGACTCCTGAGCTGCGTGAACGGAGAGAATAACGGAGGGAATATATTTAAAGACCTGAACCCGCATCAGTGGAGATAAGATGACACTGAAATGTGACAAAATGTTGTTTTATTCTCGTTTCTTTACATTTCAGAGGTTTAAGTAGAATTTAGAGTCAGAGACGTTTCTGTTATTTTAATCTGAGCTATTAATCTGAGCTGTTAATTTGAGTTTTTAGCCCGTTAGCCTGCTTGCAGTGAACTCATGAACTCACATCTGAAAGCCTTCATGAGCTTCATGAGCTTCATGAGCTTCATGAGCTTCATGAGCTTCATGCTCAGCTGCAAATGGCAGGACTTTTCCTGTGGTGAGTCTGAGAGCAGGAAGTCAGCAGGAGACGAAGGCTGTCAGGATGTGGACTCATGTTGTATCAGTCCGGATCAGAGTCCGGATGGGTGGAGCAGCTTTTTATCATCCAACTTCTGGAAAAACAAAACATGTTTTTTTCCACTGAGGTCATTCTGAATGTGGACGGATGTTTCGGTCTCCGGGAGACGGAGTGTGAAAACATTTTCTCCACAGAATAAAATGACTCCAGCAGAGTTTCACAACCAATCTAGGCAGGAAACAAGTTGCCACAGAAAAGGGCCGTGCAGCGCGTGTTTCCACATCCCATAATACTCTGAGTATTTGTGAGAGGAGCTGACTTTCAGCCCGGAGCCGCCCGGCAGCGATGATGCTGCTGCTGATGGTGAAACTGTGACGTCTTTGTCCGTCTGCAGCTCAGTGAAATGATCTTTGTTTGCAGGTTTCTGTTCACTGGCTGACGAGCGTCTGCAGCTGCTGGAGTCTGACGGCGTCCGTCTGAAAGCTAACCATCAGAAACTCTCCATCAGCTTCTTTCTTTCAACACATTTTCATTCGAGAGGTAAAAGTTAAAAAACAAACTTTTCTTCACAGCTCTCAAGACTCAAGGATTTGTTCCTGATTGGCTGCTTGTCAACCAATCGAACCAGCTCACGGCGTTTGAAGAGGAGCTTCATCCAGAAACAGTGAGTCTGCGATTAAAATGCTTAAAATGTTCCAAACAGTCTGAACATGTCGGGACTCTAAGGATCATCTGTCTGACAAAAGATGGCTGACTCTTCTTCTAACCCACCTTTGATCACTACGGAGCTCGAGAAAGTAATCGGATACTTTAAATACATAAAAGTAATCAAACTGCACAGTAATCCTTCATTGCAAGTGAAAATCCTGCGTTAATCAAACTGCAGTCAGATATCAGAGATGAGTTTTCCTCAGAATGAAAGTTGGCGTCTCGCCGTCGACCTCGATGTGGTGCTGACACACCTGGTTTCAGTATCTCACCTGGAAACAGGAGTCAGCTTGTTCTGACCTGCCTTCAGACCAAACCTGCACTTTGATTGGCAGTTTGTTCAGATGTTACACGTGAAATGTTCCAGTTGTACTTAATTATGAAAAACACCGAGGTGATCTCAGACCTCAGTGGAAATTCTTTGGACATTTCTGACATTTCTGTCAGGATGTGGTGCAGATTAACTTCCCCCTTCCTTTCTCAGCAGCCTGCCAACCTTTGACACCAAAACTCACACCTGAACTCTGTTTGCCAACCAAACCTCATTCTATAAAACAATATTTCCACCTCCAGGTGAAACTGAACCATAAAACCTGAGAAAGCCACAACCTGTTACAGTTTCTGCCTCTTAACTTTGATCTGAACCTGCAGTCAGACTCTGGCTGTGGTGTTAAGAGTTAAAAATGAAACTGGTTCTGTGCTGCTGTCTGCAGGTTATAGCATCTGTTAATAATTCATCTTAAGCTGTAATACATTAACTAAAGCTGCATGAGAGCAGCGATTTCCTCCACTGGACCGAACATTGTTTTCTGAAACTTTTAGCTTGTGTTTGATGAAAAAAACGCAACCAGAGGCAGAATGAGAGAGAAGGGAACGATAGAGTCAGTGTGTCTGTGGGTTTATTCATCACACTGATTCTTCGCTGTTAACTGCAGTGAGAGTGAAGCAGTTTGCATGAGGAATCGAACGTTTGGACAAAAAGCCTCGCAGCAGCTTCAGACAGCAGCTGGATGCAGATACAGATGCTCCTCTGTCCCATCTGTCCCACCCGGGGACTGACACCCGAGCGACTCGCCCCACCAAAGTCCTGCAAAGAAAAGTCTGATTTTACTGAGTCGTCACACTGACCGGACGAGTTTAAACAGGCTGCTGAAACCAAAATAAGTGACCTACGTGAATCCTGTAGATCCCATGAGAAATTTTTTTTTTTGGGGGGGGGGTGGTTATGGAGGTGAACTGCGAACATGTGCACGCGCCTGAAGGGAGCCTTGAATTAGATAAAAACATTCACTTTACAAGCACGAGAGCATGGAAATGTTAGCGCGAAGGGCCTCGCATCAGCAGCTTTTTTTCTGGGAAGGTAGGGGAATACTGCTACCTGATTGGTTGGTGAAGGGGAATGCTGCTACCTGATTGGTTGGTGAAGGAGAATACTGCTACCTGATTGGTTGGTGAAGGAGAATACTGCTACCTGATTGGTTGGTGAAGTGTTCAAGCAGTTCGCTTGTGCAGACCAAAGCATTCGGAAGCTGAGAAGAGGAGGCCTCGCCGATTTGGAAAGTGGAATATAACTAACGTGAGTTAGTTAGTTAGTTAGCTAGCTAAAGTTAGTCTCAGGTTAACATTGAGACACAGTGTTCTTTATACTCTTTATAGCAACTTCAACTTTATAGCAGCTGGTAAGGTGTGGCGTTATACTTGTCCAATAACAGAGCCTTTGTGTTCGGTGAGTCAGTAATTATCTTCCTTGACCTTGTTTATGCCGTCACATATATTTATCGCCCTGGATCAAAGTCTTTCAGGATGTATCAGCAGGGAGTTACAGCACTATCTTTTTCTTGCATTATTTTGATAACTATTGAGTACTATTTATTTTTTTGCCAGCATTACTCTATTACAGTTGCGCATTTCATGAGAGAAGTCGTCAGTCTCATTTCTTATATAATGTCACCGTGTATAGATACTTTATTGTACATTCATACTGTCTTGTAATTCAGGGCTGGAGCCCACGGCGCGAGGGCACTATTTGTTTTTCTACTTGATTTTTCTCTGAAAATGCATCAGATTGATGCTTTTAAATATT
>JAPZDV010000023.1:25496785-25514051 GCA_029814665.1 Acanthurus lineatus
ATATTTACTGTTTTTCTTTTTCAACAGGTAAAATGAAAATGGCGCGAGGACACAACTGCAGGGGACGTAAGTCATTAACGACCTCACGGATGTGTGTGTGTGTGTGTGTGCGTGCGTGCGTGTGCGTGTGTGTGTGTGTGTGTGTGTTAAACACCGGCTCACTTCCTTGTTAAATGACCGGACTGTTGCGGTTCGTGCGGTCTGAAACGGGATCAGTGTTCAGGTTTGGATCCTCGCTGCTGTTTGTGTGTCTTTTCAAAATAAAATCCAGTTTTGCGTCTCAGTGGTTCAGAAGCTTTCAGACATTAAATTAAATAAAATTAGAAATATTCAGCCTCCAGTAACGTTTACTTTGAATGAAGATGAGCCTTGTAAAAGATGAGTCTTGTAAAGAGACTCCTGGAGTTTGACTTTACTTTAACCTTTTGTTTAAAATATTTTTGGTTTTGATTTTGAAAGGAATGTTCAGGTTTTGTGAAGCTGATTGTCAGAACGAGTCAAACCTGCAGCTCCTGAACTCTCAGATAACTACAAGCCTGCAGGCTATTTATACAGGGTGTTTCAGTGACAGCTGCTCTCTTTTACAGAGACAATAGAACTAAAGCAAACACGAAACTTACAAGACTGCAAACAGAGTGTCGCAATTACATTAAAGGGCATCAAACTCACATTACACTCAGTTCCGCCTTGCAGATTTATCAGCTGCAGGGAAAAAGCACCTCTGTGTTCAGTCCAAAAAGTTGAACATGTGGAGCCTAAAAACAGAGAGGAGATCTAATATTTCTTCTTTATTTTAACAGAAACACATAAAAAAACAGAAAGTAATGAAACTTTTTAACAAAAGTCTCAATAAACTGATAATAAACTCTGTCGACTTCTTATGTTTCTTATCTCAGTTTCCTGTCTCATGTTGTCGCACTCGCTCAGCATCTGTGTTTGCAAAGTTGGCTTCCTTGTTTCGATCAGTAGCTCATCAAATAGTTTCACAGAGTTTTGGCCAGTGAATGTTGTAACCAGGTGTTTTGTGAACATGTGTTTTGTGGACAGGTGTTTTGTGGACATGTGTTAGCAGCATATTTTCTCTGGTTCATGCAGGTGCCAAAATCCACAAAATGCCAGTTGCTATGTAACGTTGCTTTAAAGTTTTTGCACAGAAGCCAATAAAATGTACTTTCGGCATCCAGGACTCATGCAGGAGAAAAAGAATCTGAGCCGCTGCAGATTTCCGTCTGAGCTGCAGTGAAGTGAAGAATAAAGTGGAATTAAAGTAGAAACATTTAAGTAAAAAACAAGTACTTTGACTTTGTACTTCCTGCTAAGTGAGTCTCTTGCAGACAAAAAGAAATGTATTATTCTTTATTATGACACCCAAAATACCCGTCGTGATGCCTGTGTGTGAACCGGATCCATCTGAACTCCTGAGCTTTGACTCGTTGTCTCTGTCAGTTTTGACTCGTTTTCTCTGTGAGCTTTGACTCGTTGTCTCTGTGGGGTTTGACTTGTTTTCTCTTTGGGCTTTGACTCGTTGTCGCCGTGGGCTTTGACTCGTTGTCTCTGTGAGCTTTGATTCGTTGTCTCAGTGAGCTTTGACTCGTTTTCTCTGTGAACTTTGACTCGTTGTCTCCGTGAGCTTTGACTCGTTGTCTCTGTGAGCTTTGACTAGTTATCTCTGTGGGCTTTGACTCGTTGTCTCCGTGAGCTTTGACACGTTGTCTCTGTGAGCTTTGACTCATCTCTTTGGGCTTTGACTCGTTGTCTCTGTGGGCTTTGACTCGTTTTCTCTGTGGGCTTTGACACATCTCTGTGGGCTTTGACTCGTTGTCTCTGTGGGCTTTGACTTGTTTTCTCTGTGGGCTTTGACACATCTCTTTGGGCTTTGACTCGTTGTCTCCGTGAGCTTTGACTCGTTGTCTCCGTGGGCTTTGACTCGTTGTCTCTGTGTTGCCTGCAGGGGTTTTGCAGTTCATGCTGGTGTTGGTGCCGCTGGTTGTCTTCATCACACTCATCCTGCAGAAATACAGCAGCCCGATCAAAGGTACCGTATTGACTCCTCAGGCCTCCATCACGAGGCCGAGGTCTCTGCTCTGTTATCAGTTCTTCTAAAACAACAGCTTTAACAACACTGAACATCTCTGTCTTTCTGAAACTCTTGTTTTCAGATGAATGGCGTCGTGCTTTTATTGACTTACACTCTTCCAGTCAAACAACCAAGAAACCCTCCAAAGGTTAGTGATTGCACCTGATCAGGACAGATGATCGAACTGATTAACGGGGGATTGATCAGTGCTGACTTTCCTCTTCAGGTGAAGTTTGTATGAAGAGAAACTGTCCATCGGATCATTTCAGCTTCTTCATCCAGAGTGGAGCCGCCAACGTCGTGGGTCCAAAGGTCTGCATCCAGAACAAACTGTAAGTGTCCTCTTGACACTTCCTGCTTCCTTCACTGCTTTTATCTCTCCTTGCAATTTCAGTTTCAGTTTTCTAAAGATCCAATGTTTTAGCTTTTAGATTTTTGAAGGAAAATGTGATGCACAGTGTTTCTTTTTCATCAGATCATTTACGTCCGAAACTTGTTCCACCTTCTCTCATCTCTCCGTCCTCGTCTCCTTCAGCAGTCGTTGGGTTTCTTCGCTCATTCTTGTTGATAAAATCTGGCATTTAACAGAAAATCAAACTTTTCTCAGGGTTCTTGGAACGGCACTGAACAACGCTGGAGTTGGAATAAATGTGGTTATAATAAACGGTGAGTTTGTGAACCAGTGAACCTCATCACTTCAGCGTGTGAATCAGTTATTATCCTTTTACATTAAACGTCTTTATTCAACAGGTAAAACAGGAGAAGTCACAAAGACGGATCACTTTGACATGTACAGCGGCGGTACGTAGCAGCTGATGATGTGAAATTTAATTTAACCACAATGTGATCAAAGAGCTGAGCAGATGACGAAGACTTAAAGACATGAGCGCATGTTTGTGTTGCAGATGTGAAACCTCTCATCGAGCTCCTGCAGAGCATCGAACACGGCAGCGTCGTGCTGATGGCGTCTTTTGACGAACCTTCATCAAAGTAAACTTCTCCTCTTTTTGCATCCATGAAATGTGAATTGACTCGTTGTACAACCCTGCGTTCGTGTAGGATGATAAACTGATGTTCCATGAGCAGGTGAACAGGTGATGCAGGAGTCAGGTCACTGAGGCCAGTCAGAAAGCTGAAGGATGAAGTTTCTCCTTCATGTGCTGAGAAAAAATCCTCCTCTTTCAGATAAACAATGTAAAAAACTCCTTGTTTGAGCTGCAAAATGTCCCAAAGCTGAAACAGTTTCTTTGTTTTTCTGAGCTCATGAAACCTTTTTGGAGATACGAGGTTCTCAGAGGACAGTCAGGCTTCATCAGATGCTTCACTGTGGATGAAAGTAAAGTAACTAAAGTAACTAACAGGATGTAACAGAGTTCAGATGAGCTGCAGCTGGAAACAAACGAACACATGAATCCAGAACCAGAAAAACACTGACAGCAACAAGTTACTTCTGCAGGACCACTGTAATCGATTACTTTAACTACAGTTACTGCTGCAGAACCACCGTACTCTGTTACTTTCACTACAGTTACTGCTGCAGGACCACTGTACTCTGTTACTTTAACTACAAGTTACTGCTGCAGGACCACTGTAATCTACTACTTTAACTACAGTAACTGCTGCAGAACCACTGTACTTTGTTACTCTGACTACAGTTACTTCTGCAGGACCACTGTACTCGATTACTTTCACTACAGTTACTGCTGCAGGACCACTGTACTCTGTTACTTTCACTACAGTTACTGCTGCAGGACCACTGTACTCTGTTACTTTAACTACAGTTACTGCTGCAGAACCACTGTACTCTGTAACTTTAACTACAGTTACTGCTGCAGGACCAATGTACTCTGTTACTTTAACTGCAGTAACTTGAACATGAACAGGAACATGAGTCCAGAGCCCTGAGGGAAACCCCCTGACAGCAGCTTGTTGCAGTGACTCTGTGTTTGTGTCTGCTGGCTCGTTGAGCAGGTTGAGTAAAGATGCGAGGGATCTGATCGCTGAGCTGGGAAGTTCTGCTGTTCAGTCGCTGAACTTCAGAGATAACTGGCTGTTTGTTGGTGGAAAAGGAGCTTCGGTGAAAAGCAACTTTGAAAAGGTAACAACCTTTAGCTGATGTGCTCTTCATATTGATTTATCTGAACCTCTTCAGCTTTTTACAGGGTTCAGTGTGTAAAATTCATGTTGTGCAACCAAATATTGTCAAACTGTGTTTCCTTTTAAGAGCAGACCAGAAGTTTCCAAACATATGAGATTATCAGGAGAAAAACTTGCTGAATATGTTCGATACTGTCTGGATTTTTATTTTCATCTTTGAACCGTCTCATGGAAAATTCAAAGAGCAGGTTGTTGATATATTCTTCTTATCCCAGATGTTCACATGTCCACTCAGCAGCAGTTTAGCTTAGCTTAGCTTGAAGGCTGGAAACAGGAGGAAACCTCCAGTCCGGCTCTGTGAAAACATGGGCTGACTCATATTTCTCCTTAAAACCATCAAGTATCATTTGTAAACTTACAGTTTTGTTGGGATTAAATGATGTAACGTGTTAATCATGAGCTCTGAAAGCTGCAAACAAGTGGATTTTTAAAAGCTTTGAACGGAGCCATTCTTATGTTCTATTTCTAGTCTTATGCTATGCTAAGCCAAGCTAAGCTAACTAGCTGCAGCTTCCTGTTTGCTGTACACTGATGAATCGGTGCAGCTCTCTGGTGTCACATGTTTTCCTGCTGATGTTGTCTGAACCAGGATCAGAACTGTGTCCGTCTGTCTGTCTGTTCCAGCACATGAAGAACGACAACAAAATCAACAAATATGAGAACTGGCCTGAGCTCATCCAACTGCAGGGCTGCATCCCTAAATACCTGGAGTGATCTGCTGCAGCATCCTGGAGGAACATTTCAGCTTCTTAAAAACCGACTTCAAGAACCTAAAACAGAAGAAAAGCATCATGTTTGTGGGATCGAGCAAAGAGAAAAAGGAAAAGTTGATATTTGTACCATAAACCCTGATCTCTGCTCCACCTGCTGGATGAGCAGGTTACTACATCACTAGAAGTAAACAGAAATATCTAATGTTTTATTCTGCACAGACTCTGAAGCTGAAGGTTTTCTGGAGGCCTGAACACTCAGTTACAGAGTTTCCAGTTACTGTCCGTTACAGTTTTAAACATTTTATTTGGGTCTGAAGGTTAGTTTTCATCAGTCAGGACGCCTTTGGATCAACTTCTGTCTTTATAAAAGGGCTCAGGGAATAAATGGTGTTCAGAAACAAACTTAACTACTCATGCTGTAAAAGAAAATACTTTTCCGTTGGGCTGCATGCAGCAGGAAACAGAATCTTACGACAGCTTCAGTGCTGCTCTGGATGTCCAAGATCCTGGGAAGGAAAGTTTCCTCCATGGACTCCACCTCTTTCTCCTCCCAGTCGAGCTTCATAGAGACCAAAACCAGAGTGCATTCAGATGTGTTTTGTCTCCGTGTGAAGTCAGAAATGTCCCATGAATGCATCAGTAGATTGGAACACAGATGTGGGGGGGGTTTTAGGGGTCTGAAAATTAAACCTCTGTCTTTGGTGGCTCTTATGAACAGTTTCAGAGGACTAAAACTCTGTTTTTGCATTGTTCCCTTTTATCAGCCTCTTAAAGTCCTTCAGTTCCAAATTTGGAAGTTTTCTGTTGACTGAAGATAAAAACTTCTATGTGAGTGATTTCAGTTGAATTTATAAATGTGTAAAATTTGAGTCGTGATTAAATGCAACAACAAAAAATACACTAAAGCAAATTTTTAATAAAGTTTAAATCAAACAAATCAGCCACTAGTTTGGTTTGACTGAGGTTAAAGGTCAATTCTAAAAATGTGAGGAATTCACAAAAGCATTGTGACAAATAACAGTAAACTTCAAAGTCACTCCACATGATGAAACAACCTTTTCTCACATTATGTGGAAAAGATTCAAACCGAACCTCGATGTAAACAAACGCTGAATGCATTTGTAAACTGTTTCTTGTGAACTTCCTTTATATGGGTCTCATTTTTTATCTTTTTACTTTCTCTATTTACTTTTTTGTTGTTTCTGGCTTTGCTGCATCAACTGAATTCTTTTTAAACTAAATTAAAAAAAATTTAAATCATTTATCTAGTTTTATAATTTTACATGTATGACCATTTATGACTGTTTAACATTTTACCAACAAAAAATGTGTAGAATGTAAAAGTTTCCATGTAAACAGTATGTTCAGAATGTCTGTCTGTTTTTGTTTGAATGCTAAAGACCATAAGACCATAATTAATATACTTTTTAACTGAGAAATAACATTTTTTTCTCTTTGAATTTTTAGTCATATTTGAATATACGGAATATAACATGATTAGACTGCCGAACATTAGGTGTGTGAAGAACCAAAGGGGCCACCTAAATGCTGTGAACTAATATTAAGTTTATTGATAGTTAGACTGATGCTAATGTGTATCGTTTCAAAAACATGTAATAAACGAAAACAAATTTATAAATGCATATATTTTAATTTAAATATTTATATTAATAATAACAGATTTTTAAGTAAAAACACATGTTGCCATAATAATTAGTGTCTCTGTAATTAACTTCCTGACACATTTTCCTTTAATATTCACATATTTTTATTCAATTCAATTCAATTCAATTCAATTTTATTTATATAGCGTCAAATCACAACAAAGTTCTCTCAAGACACTTTACATACAGACAAAACTGTGCGGAACTAAAACAGACCAGATGACACATGTTTGCACCCGAACAGTTTTCTAGAAGGACACGTAACCTCGAAGGTGATTGGCTGTTCCACAAGCTGGACCCTGACGGAAACAGGAGAAGAAGAAGCTGATTGGCGGGACGAGTGAACGGAGTCTCAATGGCGGATCCTGCGGGAGAAATGCGGTGTGTTTCGTAAACTGAGTAATAAGTTTGACTTGTCCGCTAAATGTTGCCGGTAAAGACTCGGAAATGGCCACGTTAGTTCTGGATAACGGAGCCTACACGGCGAAAATAGGATACAGTCAGGAAAAAGTCAGGTAAGTCGAGTCATGTTAGCTGAGTAGCTAACGTTTCTGCTAACAACAAACCGGTCACCGGTTCAGATTATGTATTTTTTAACAGGTGTAACGGTGCTGGTAACGGTAATTATCTGCGGGACGCATCACTTTAACGTTACGCATCGTTCTGTGACGCAGCTGAGCACCGCAACCGTCCTCTTCTGTGCGGGAAAAACCGACCGGCAAGCTCAAATAAAAACATGTCGGTTTAATGCAAGCATGGGTGAACAGTTATTCATACGAGTCTGTACTGAACCCTGCAGATTTACACAGATTTGATTCAGTGCCTGATGTCATAGATGATCTAAGATCCGTCCTGTTTTTAAACAGAATTACTTGCTGCTAACCTTTACTCTCACGTCCAGTGTTCAGATGACAGAAGCTTTCTTTCTTCTCTCTTTCTGCCTCAGTGTCATCCCAAACTGCCAGTTTCGCTCAAAGACGTCCAGATTGAAAACCTTCACAGCCAATCAGCTGGATGAGATCAAAGATCCCTCTGGTCTCTTTTACATCCTCCCTTTCCAGAAGGTGAGACAGTGTGATCACACGCAGAGGCTGCAGCTTCACAACGAACTCTCACAGATTTTGTTTCATTTCTGCCTCCTGTTGTTTCTCCTCAGGGTTATCTGGTCAACTGGGATGTGCAGAGGAAAGTGTGGGACCACTTGTTTGGAAAGGAGATGTTTAAGGTTGTCTTCTCCAGCAGTTCTTATGGATTTGTTCTTCTAGAAAATGTCAGAGAATAGTTTTAACTGCATTGTCTACTTGTACCAATCAAACCTGATCTCACCCCCCCCTCCTCTGTTGGTGTCCAGGTGGAGTTTGCAGACACCAGCGTCATCATCACCGAGCCGTACTTCAACTTCTCCTCCATCCAGGAGTCGATGAACGAGATTCTGTTTGAGGAGTACCAGTTTCAGTCGGCTCTCAGAATAAACGGTGAGACGAACTGGAGGCTCGGTGTGGGACGACACTGTTTGCTCTCACATCGTCAATAAAGAAACGTTACAGCAGCTCAGATCAATAAAAGACTTAAGCAGATTGTCAATCAATTCTTGTTAAAAAACAACTGTAAAAGAAGAGAAGAAATCAGTCTTCTACTCAGGAATTTCCTACATGCAGATTTGTAGACACACACATACACAGTTTTTACATTTTTGACCTGTGGAACCAGAAGAGAGTAAATTATTTGATGAATGAATGTCTGAAAGCATCATTTCCCCTAAAAGCTCCACTGAATTTGTCCCACAGTTCACTTTTGACTACATTCTCATTACTGACCTTAAATTCTTAGTTTGCTTTTGAACAAGTCAAGAAAAACTAAGAAAATAGCCCAAAGTTTGTGTGTTGTGCTGTAAAGGATCATTAACTTAAAAAAACACCATATAAATGCATTTTCCATCATTCTTTCATGATTTAAAAGTCATTTCTATGTTTTTCTTCGTCAGACGCGTCTTTAATCTGTGTTCTGTTTCTCCAGCCGGCTCTCTCAGCGCTCATCACTACTTCCACACGAAACCCTCGGAGCTCTGCTGTTTGGTGGTCGACAGCGGATTCTCCTTCACCCACATCGCCCCCTACTGCCGCAGCAGGAAAATGAAGGAGGGCATCCGCAGGTCACACAACTGCTAAGACATCATTAATCTGCAGTGGTATCAACAGTTATAACTCCCACAAAATGCTAACGGTCCCATCGTTCTGCTTCTCAGGATCAATGTAGGAGGGAAGCTGCTGACCAATCACCTGAAGGAGATCATCTCGTACCGGTTCGTTCACGTCTCTGATCCCTTTATGTCTGTTTTGAATCTTTTGTTTCAGTTGATTGAACAGTTCTGTCCAGTGTTTAATGGCAGAAATTAGAGTTTGTTCAAAATAACTGAACAGAGAATTCCAGTTTGTAGACAGTGAAACTATCGTTCATTTCTAAAATATCAAATTTAAAAAAAGAATCTTCTTCTTTTGCTTCCAGTCAGTTACATGTGATGGATGAAACTCATGTAATCAACCAAGTGAAAGAGGACGTCTGTTACGTCTCGCAGCAGTTTTACAAGGACATGGAGATCGCACAGTAAGACCTGACGCACCGCAGCAAACACACACAGCTGATTTAAAGACTAAACAACGTGTTTCTGATGAAGCTGAGCACTTTGAAACTGTGCTGAAGCTTTTTCTCTTCATGCTGCTGGTTTTCACTGTGATGATCTGAAGGTCCCTGATGAAACGAATGACGGTTCTTCTGTTTGTTCTGTTCTCAGGATGAAGGGGGAGGAAAACTCAGTGATGAGGGATTATGTTCTGCCAGACTTCAGCTCCATTAAAAAAGGCTTCTGCAAAGTGAGGAAACGCTTTCCAGCATTTGTCATTTATGCATTTCTTTCCTGTTGACAAGCGTCCTGACTGATCCCGTCTCAGGTGAACAGCTCTCAGTACGTCGGTGCACATCTGGCATCATGCCGACAGGATGTGAATGTATCTCCCCTTCGAATGTGATCTGAGAAGCTCTGAGGCTGATTGGGTGCGTTCACACCTGTGCTGAGAGCTGTCCACCTGTGATCAGATCACCGGGACCATGTGACCAGGTGTGCACAGTCTCGTGGTGAACTGTTGCACATGGCTGCCGTCCTCATCCTTCACTCTTCCTCTCAACTTTCTGTCCTCCAGCCGCGAGAGGAGATGGTCTTCAGTGGAAAGTACAAGACAGGAGAGCAGATCCTGCGGTTGGCCAATGAGCGGTTTGCTGTTCCTGAGATGCTCTTTCACCCAGCAGACATCGGCATCCAGGAGATGGGCATCCCAGAGGCCATCGTGGACTCCATCCAGTCCCTGCCAGAAGGTCAGAGCACCCCCAGCATCTCCTGCTGTGGATATCAACTTTAACAGCTCTGTCTTTATAGCGATCACTGCGTCAGCCTCATTCACCGCTCACGACACAAAACAAAGTCCGACATGATCACGATCTCGCTAATGCTGTGACTTAATAAATTTCCAGCCATAAAATTAAAACATTAATTAAAACCTGTGTGTTATGTGTGTGTGAAGCGGCTAACTGTGTTTTGTACCATCAGACATGCAGCCCCACTTCTACCAGAACATCGTCCTGACCGGAGGAAACACTTTGTTTCCGGGCTTCAGAGAGCGACTGGAGGCAGATCTGCGATCTCTCGCCCCCGCCCACCTGCCCGTGTCCGTCCTGCAGCCGCCGAAGTACGTTCAGCCTGATTCATAGTCGTTCTTTACGAAGTAACGGCAAAGATACGAAGCCGACACACGAAACCGCTGCAGTAACAAGAAGGGTCGCGTTATCACGTCACGTTACGTTATCGTAACAGCCAGAAACAATAAAGACTTTATGGCTGTAGAGATTTAAAGTTGTCAGTATTCAACAGATTTCCAAAAATAAACCTGTGTTTAAACTTTTAAAGTGATGCCTGAAACAACATTAACACATTAGTCTCATTCCTAAAGAAATGATGCTAAGCTACGAATCAGTTCGTAGGATGTGACACAGTTACTGTCTGTAATATAATTAATATAAGTAATTTTATAATATGTATTCAATGTAATATAAGTAATTAAAGCACAACACAGACTGAACATGTGACAAAGCCGTCTGAACTAAATCTACATCAGGTCTCCTGTTAGAAACCCGTCTGAAGGTGAGAGCGTTAATCCTGCGGTCTGCTCTTCTTCAGGAAATCACGGATATAAAGACTTTGTGCCAAAGTTACAAAACATCATCTGTGAAAGGATTCAGGTTCATTTCCTGTGTTTCTCTGACATATATCTTTCACTAACAGTGTCTTCTGTCTCGTCCTGCAGTCCGATCTGTTATTCGTGGGAAGGAGGGAAGCTGCTGGCTCACAGTCCGGACTACGACGAGATCGTGGTGACGCGAGAGGACTACGAAGAGAACGGACATTGTATTTGTGAAGAGAAGTTTGACATTTGAACTGAAACCCTTGATGACATGATTTCTAAAAACCCTCATCTGAGAGATCAAGTCATGGAAACCTGCCAACTTTCTATTGTATTTCTATTATATATTATTTCTATTTCTATTATTTCTATTCTATTTCGCCTCTGATTCACTTCCGAACAGGACGCAGAATGAGAAGTGCGTGTTTTTCTACAACAGTTTCATTTAATTTTGTTGTGTTAAATTCGTATACTCGTGTATGTTTGATTATTTTTCTGAGCTGTCTAAAGGTTTTGGCCTCATGCACTTCCTGTACTGTAGTTAGTAAAGCCTGAAATGACATTTTATAAAAACTACTGGTAATTAATGATGATTTAAGGATTGTTAAAATATTTCAGCCGACAGTTAAAATTTAAAAAGGAGCAGTCCCTCATGTCTCCTGGGTGTTAAATCTTTGCTCATGTGACATTTTTTCTGCCTTGGAATGATGTTCAAAGTACATTTATTTTACTTTTGGAAAACTACAAGAGTTATTTGGTCTGAAGCATCTTCCTCTGAAATCCAGGATAAATATATTTCTATACAGCAAAGTTAAAACAAAAGCTCCACTCCAGCCAACAGAAGTGAAATCCTGCTTTTAAATGAGTTATAATAATGTCATGATCTTATACTGACTGTCTTCTGCTTTGTTTACATTTTCTTCAAACATTTTCCTGATTTTTCTGAAACTGCGTGTTTTTAAACCGGAGCCTCGTTCTGGTTGTGGCGGGAATTAAGGCGAACCGATCCAGGTTAGCTCGGTTAGTTTCGCCAAGTTTAGTTATTACTGTTATCAGTTTGGTTTAGTTAGAAGCTTTTATAGAGGTCCGTTTAATTTGAAGAGTTAACGGAAATTCCGTCGTATCAGTCTGTTATTGACATTTGTCAGACAGTAATTAGATCCAATAGCAACGAGCGCTAAGCTAAGCTAAGCTAAGCTAATAGTAGCGGTTAGCACAGCTGGGTAAGTGGACAGTAGCCTCCGCTGTTTGTCTCGTCTTTAAGCTCTCAAGTTTAACTGTATCAGGTATCATTTGCTAATTCTGTACAGACAGTCCAGATTAAAAAATGGCAACAGCGAGAAGACAGATGAAGAAAAAACACACGGAGGAAAAATTAGATAAAAAAGTATTTGATTTTACTCCGGAGGATAAGAAGAAGGAGTTGAGCGGTTCGGAGGATGACATTAGAGAAGGTGAGTGTTAGCTTAAGGTTAGCTTAAGGTGGTGTTAGCTCTTGGACACCTGTGAAGTTCCCAAACCGACATTAACTTTGAGTTTTGACGGATTTTCCTGCCACAAGATGAAACTCGTGAGATGGTGGACAAACTGGCCAAGAAGAGACCCGCAGCGGACTTTGAAGAGGAGGGGGCCACATGTGCCGTCGGGTAGCTAATTTAATGTTATTAAAGCTTCATTCAGTGTCATGTGTGCCGATACTGAGCTGTTGTTAGCATCTGTGAAGGCTTGTGATTTGTTTGTAATATGACAGTAATGTTTGTTTCTCCACACTCAGAAATGAAGTTCAGTCCATGTTAGAGAAGTTTGGAGGTGAGCAGCTTGTTTTTCTCCGATCATCAGGGCTTTGTGTCTAATTTAAATACGTGTTTATGACTGGGATGTGAGTGTTCAGAGCATTCATACTGATAAAGTTTTTAACTGACAACTTGCTAAGATGTTTATTCTTGTTTATATACTCTTTGATCAGGTATAAGCTGATTTTCAACAACAGTTGGCAACTTTATTTTCCCAAGAAATGTTAAATTACTATCATCAGCACATGTGAGATGGTGATGTTAAATGTTGATAAATCAGAAAAATGTGTTTCTACTTAGAAAGTAATGTAAATCAAGATCACTGCTTTGTCATCAGTACCACCAGTTTAAAAAAAAACCCAGACTGTGTTCAGCTTTACTCTCCAGTGAGACTGAAATGTATGCATGGCTGTCTTTTTTATTCTAGCTGACATCAATAAGGTGATGCAGGCCAAGAAGAAACGTCTGGAGTGTCTGACGAAGAACTACATGAAGGGAAGTCAGCACAAACTGGAGCAGCTGTGGAGCAACTATCACACCCAGAGGTCCAACTTCCTTCTTAGGACTTAAACTGCAAAACTCGGAGAAAACTAGTTAAATCTGTCGATATCTGTAGAAAATGAAGTCACAGCAGCAGCCTGAAAGATCAAACAACATGACAGCAGAATATATGAAGTTCTAGTACTTGTACTTATTCTTCAGCAGGCAAATATGTAGATTAAACTTAAAAAGTAAAGACTGATTTCACATTGCAGTGTAATGGAAATAAATTAATGACTGTCAGTGATTGGTTGTTTCCCTTTGAGTCTTGCTGTAACTTTGTCTACATGTAACTGTGTTTCTGCTCTGTGCTATTGCTGCTTTACTTGCGCTACAAGAACTGAGTACTTTGTCCTCTGATGTATAAAACTGCAAACTTTAAAATGTGTTTTTGTTTGCAGGCAGAAGATGACTCACCAGTACTCCCAGCAGGTGTCCTCTGCGCTGCAGCAGTGGGAGGCTGAAGCCCAGCGATCTGAAGAGCAGGAGGAGAAGCTCAATGTTTGTTCACTTCCTTGTTTGAATATTTAGAAAGAGCTCCAGGTTTGATGCTCTGTGAACTCTAGTGCAGCTTTTTCAGATCCTACTTAAAGTGAGAGCTCTTCTTTTCAACCTTAAAAAAAAAAATTAGACTCAGTAATGTAGAGTTTATCATCACCAACAGCTAGAGGGCGCTCTTGCTCAAGGGTGATTTTTTTTCTCTAAAAATATTCAACGTAGGTTATTCCATGAGTTGTATATATCCTAACCATGTTGATCAGATTTTGTTTGCATACAATATTTGTTAACAGGTTGGTTTTATTTTGAATTATACTGTTGTCTATATAGAGCACCGCTGACTCAAAACTAAATCTGCTACAGTTCAGAGAAAAATATTGTAACAAAGTAAAGAATCCAAAATGGCCAAACACTTTTTTAAATGCTAGAAAATAAAAATGACTTCATCATTTGTTCCTTTCAAATAGAAAGGGTAAAGTCATGGTGGAATTTTGCATAAAAAAGATCGTAGAATTCAGCTCTTGCAAGAAACACGGTTCGATTAAAATAAACAGGACTGGAAGGATGAAAAGTGACAGCAAGATGTGCTGAAATACAACATATAAATCACATCACTGACAAAAATAAACTGAACATGTTGGGTTCACTGACAGCTTCTGCTTATGATGTATCTGAATAATGACACACACGTCTCTCTCCACAGAAAAAAGCGACTAAGCAGTTTTTCCTCTCTGTGTAGAATCTGTTCAGACAGCAGCAGAAAATCCTGCAGCAGGCCAGAGTGGTGCAGAACCAGAAGCTGAAGACTGTCCGAGAGCTCTACGAGCAGTTTGTGAAGGTGTGTGATGTGTTGAAGACGTTTACTGCCACTCACAAACATGTTACGGGCTTCACACCATGAGCAAGTCTTTTCAGATTTCAGCAGAGCTGTTTATCTGTAGTTTAATTTGTGCAGCACTGACAGTGTTCAAATCATTTAGAAATGGCAAAAATGAAGTGACCATTGACTGAACTGCAGGAAGGAAGTGAGACGGATGTATTTGGGTCTGAATGTGTCACATGAACAAGGCAAAGAAGTCAAAACTGAAGCCCTTTCTGTATTTCCTCAAGAACATGGAGGACATGGAGAAGAGCCATGATGCTTTCCTGCAGGGGGCGCAGCAAGAGCTGAGGAAGGAGATGGCCACCCTGCAGAAGAAGATCCTCATGGACACGGTGAGTGCAGAGGAAAGTTTTCAGTCAAACACAGCAGTGTGACTCACAGAGAGGCTGTGATGTCATCGGCCAGGTTTAATAATCAGCAGTCGTTGATTCTCAGAATAAAATCTGAAATCAGAGTTCTGACATATAAACAGATGTTGTGTTTCTGTAATCGAGATGTTGGTGAATTCATGTTTGTTTCTGATTGTTTCCACAGCAACAGCAGGAGATGGCGACAGTCCGTAAATCCCTGCAGTCCATGCTGTTCTAGACTGCTGTTACCACGGTGACGGATCGTGTTGTGGTTGTAATCCTGCGGCGTTGTCACACGAGTGTGTGTGTGTGTTCAGAGTTGTGTCCACACAGCGACTGTGTTCTCTGTTCTGCTACAGTCACACTTCCTGTCAGATTACTTGTTAATGGTTTAATAAAAATTGTCTCTCTGACCTGTTGGAGCTGCAGGGAGGTGGAGCAGCTTTTTCTGCCTGATGTAATTTCATGACTTTCCTGCGAGAAATGAATAAATCTGGAGAGCTCTAAGTGTCATGAAAAGGCCGAGTTTCATTAGAAACATACACACACAGGGTCTGTGTTACAAATACTTTGTCGAAACCTGTGAAAGAAAGACGGTTATCAGTGGTTCTTATTGCAAAATCCAAAGCTAGAAAATCCTCCTGACCTTCTGTGAGACGCAAAACAACCTAATAAATGACTGTGAACTGTCCGGTTTGATCAGCATCTTTTATTTTAAAGTGTCCAGTCCCAGTGAATGAGAGACTCAGTTTCACTATGAGTATGTAAATAAGAATAAAAACAGACAGAATAACTGACGTTTGTGGAAGTCTCTTTTGTTGGACATTGATGGAAAAACATCTGGATTCAGTGATGTCACCACATGTAACAGTGGCCTGTGCACGAGGTAACGATTTGTAGTCAAATGTTCAGAAAACATGACGTTTTTTAACTGATTAGTGTAAACTTAAAGTTGATTAACTTGTATCACAGAATCGTTGGTAAATATATTTTTAAAGTTGAAAGTATCAGAGACAAAGGAGTCCTGCTCAGTTTAATCTGAATTATTTTTACTGTGTTCTTTGTCTCTCCTGCTCAGTTTACAACTGTAGTTCGCCTTTAATATAGTTAACTTCTGAATTTTTTTCGTATGTAAAATGAAACTAAAACTCAATTATAGAATTTTCGGTACTTTTGGAGCAGACCGGAAGTCCCGCTTTTGTTTTGAATGGGCACTTCCTGTTCTGAATCGCCCGGTTACTCTCTCAGACAATCCGCCAACAGACCGATGAAGAACTACAACGTTTAATTTGAAAGTAAACAGTTACCACGTTACCACGTTACCGGGCTCATTGTCGTTGGAAGCAGACTGGTTTTTATTGATTTTTCGCATTTATAAGGTCGCGTTCGGCTAACTGCAGCTACTTTGGCTAACTTAGCTCCCGAAGCTAACTCGGCTAACAGACGCTACCGGGTTTGTTTTCACTCATTTATCCTCGCAGGTTTGGTAAAAACAAAGCTGATTTCATGTAATTCTTCTTGTAAATTCTCCCGTTTAAGTCATCAGCCTCATTATTAGTTTGATCTGTATTCGTGACCGTTTTAAAGTCTTTGAATCGCAGCAGACTTTGAATGGGCTGCTCAGTGAATCATCCTGTGGTTCATTCCCTCTCAGGTGGGGGGGTCCCCAGCTTCTGGAGGACATGACTGTGGCTCGGAGGTGATAAACGTCAAAAAGTTGTGTAACAGTTCCGGAGGACAGCATGAACGAGCCGGACAGTCCCGGAGGTCTGAACCGGGGATTCCTGTTCGACCCGGCGGACGTCCTGCGCCACGACCTGTCGGTCATCGTCCCCGAGACACCCAGGTAACCCGGTCCTTTAACCCGGTCCTTTAGCCCGGTCCCTTAACCCGGTCCCTTAACCCGGATACACGGACACACAGGTGGAATAAAGTATTTAAAAGAACAAAACATGAATCCACTGATCTTTAAGACAGCGGAAATGCTGAAACTAAACTTAATTCTGTTTTCAAACGGTGTTCAGAGTACACGGAGTCTTTTTCACCGGATTTTGTCGTCTGCTGAAAACTCACATTAAAATCCCCCCCCCCCGAGAGGAGCATCTCTTTACATCCTGCACTTCCAGCTCAGACATGTGACATCAGCACATCCAGACTCAGTCATGTTTTATTTTTTCTGTCATATTCTTTCATTTGTTAGTTTATTTTTTAAGCTTCTTGATTTGCAGAACTGACTTTTATCCTCTGAGTTTTTTCTGGAGTTCTGTTTGTTGTTGTGCTTTGAGGCTTATTCTTGTTTGTGAAACCTTTTCTGTGCTAAAATCATGTCGTGTGTTTGTTTCAGTCCTCAGCTCGGCAA
>JAPZDV010000023.1:25515617-25525769 GCA_029814665.1 Acanthurus lineatus
TAAAAGAACAAAACATGAATCCACTGATCTTTAAGACAGCGGAAATGCTGAAACTTAGTTCTGTTTTCAAACGGTGTTCAGAGTACACGGAGTCTTTACACGTTACACCGGATTTTGTCGTCTGCTGAAAACTATCATTGAAATCAAGATTTTTTTTTAAAAAGGACAGATTATCGACATGATCAGTGAAAGGAGGAGAAAGTGAATCCCGGTGTTTCCGGTGTGAGACGCCTCACAGCCTCCATGAAGCAGCTTCAGAGCTTCTGAGGATGAAATGAAGATGTTGTGTGAAGTTCTGCTATGATCTGTGAAATGCACAGCAAATATGAAATATAGAGATGAAACAGATTAAAGTTGACTGGTTTGACATGAGGGGGCAGAAATGAGACCCCCCCCTGAGAGGAGCATCTCTTTACATCGTGCACTTCCAACTCAGACATGTGACATCAGCACATCCAGACTCCAGAGATTTAGTTGTTTTATTTTCCCTGTAATATTCTTTCATTTGTTATTTTTTAAGCTTCTTGATTTGCAGAACTGACTTTTATCCTCTGAGTTTTTTCTCAAGTTCTGTTTGTTGTTGTGCTTTGAGGCTGATTCTTGTTTGTGAAACCTTTTTTGTGCTAAAATCAGGTCGTGTGTTTGTTTCAGTCCTCAGCTCGGCAAACGGAGGAGACATGTCTGCGTCACAGGGGAAGAGTTCAGTCCTGTAAGTCGGCGTGTTCGCTCAGATCTCCTCGCTCTCGCCTCCGTCAGCTGTGCCTGATGTTAACGTCTGTCTCCGCCCTCAGGTGGCTGTCGGCGGCTCTCAGCGACAAACAGAACTTCCCACCAGCAGTGAACGAGGTTTCTCACGTAAATCGAAGCGCAGGCGGCTGAGTGCGGCCATGAGAGAGCCGAGCGTCGGCTTCGTACCGGCTTCGTCTCTGGTGGTTTTCCCTCCCACATCCTGCTCTTCTTCCTCCTCCAACCTCGCACCGGTACCAGAGGAAGTGACGGCCACCACGGCTGAAGCGAGTCCAGCTTGTTCAGACCAGAGGAGGCAAAGTCCAAAACCATCAGCGACAGAATCTCCATCAACACCACCCTGCTCCGACTCTCTGTCCATGCTGACGGCTGAGGAGAGGAGATGGCTGAATGACGAGCAAGAGGACACCTCGACAGGTGAGGAGACTTCACACCTGTGTGTCAACGTCCCACAGACAGCACAGCATTTTTTAAAAATGCCACACCTGCGTTTCACAGCTGATGAACGTATTTTTAGATTCAGAAAGACTGAAACTTACAGAGGATTTCTCTGCCTGTGTTCTGTGATGAAACTTTCATAAACCTGTTAAAAAGTCACAGAAAACTTGAATAACTGAAGAAATTGTCTGTAAATCTTCTTGTTTTGAAGTTAACTTTGTGTCAAAGTAATCCAGTATCAAAGTAATCCAGCAAACAGGAGCTGCACACATGCAGCCAGTCTGACAAAATGTAAACACGTATGAGCTTTAAAAACAAGGCAAAGCTCTTGATCGCCCCCTGGTGGCTCCTGTTCTTGTTAACAAATTAAACAAGATCAAACTAAACGATCAAAATTCATGTCAAGAAAATTGTGACTTTTCTCTGATGAGTGTAAAAACAGGATGTGATGTCACGGTCGACGCCTGCTCACAGTTTCATGTCTTTGACTCCGATCAGTGCCGGAGCACATCGTCATCAGTGACGACGAGGACGCCATGGTTCGCTTGGTGCAGGTGGAGGAGGACGAGGCGCTGGCTCGCAGCCTTCAGGTAGGATCTTTCACCTGCACGTCGGACACGTCGACTCACCTGTTCACAGTGTGAATGTTCACGGTGCTCTTTGCTCATTCAGGCTCAGTTTGACCAGGAGGAGGCAGACAGCAGACACCATCACCACCATCAGCACCATCACCAGCAGCAGCACCACCATCACAGGGTGAGACAGACAGTTTAATGATCTGACCTTCAGAAACGTTTCTCAGGTCGTCAGAATGTGAAACAAACAGGAAGTGTTGTGACTTGTGTTGATCTCTGCAGTTTTACTCCTACATGGAGTCGAGCTGGATGCCTCATCTGCTGGCCGCCGTGTCTCCTCTGGTCGACTTCGAAGACGGTAGGAAGCTCAGAGAAGCTCTGACTGTCAAAGTAAAACGCTGCTGAGCTGCTGTGAGAGCGGCAGGTTTAACGTGTTCACATCACGAAACTGTGTGTGTGTGTGCGTGTGTGTGTGTGTGCGCGCTCATTGGGGTCATCTGAACTCAGGTGGCTCACACAGAGAAGGAAAGTTTCAAACATAAGTTCATTGAACGGTTTTTGCTGTTTGCAGATTTGACGGGTCAACACAGACAGCGTGGGCGGGGCAGAAGACGAAGGGCTCTGCCTGAGATCTCAGAAGACCTTCAGGGAAACGACTACGAGGTGAGGAAGAGGAGGAGACCGTCCTTCACATGCAGATTTATTTCTGGACACCTGAAGGAGAATCTGCTCAGTGTGTCGGCTCGTCCTCCAGCTCAGTGGAGCGAGATGCTTTGACTTCAGACAAACTTGAGTGCTGTCAGAGCGTCTCCTCAGCTGTGTGCTCGTCTCGTCCTCAGGCTCTGCTGGAGTTCGAGGAGCGTCAAGGAGCCGTTGTGACCAAAAAGTTGAGCCGAAGGGAAATCCAGAGGTTCCCGACCAAATCCTTCCAGTCTGCGAGCGGCGCAGGAAACACGCAGTGAGTCCAGCCGCCGGTCTGAGATGAACCTCAGTGTTCCTGTCTGTGGATGTAAAACGTCTCTCCGTCTGATCGGCAGGTGTCAGATCTGTTTCTGCGACTACGCTGACGGGGAGAAGCTGCGGATGCTGCCCTGTTTCCATGACTACCACGTCCAGTGTATCGACAGATGGTTGAAGGTAACACACCTTCTGTTCTGCTCCGTCTCACGTCTGCAGGCTAAACATGAGGGTCGTTAGCGTAGCTTAGCATCATGAAGTGGAGGAATAACTTTGTGCTGGAAACGTCAGCAGACAGAACGTTTTTATTTTAGGTCGGAATCATCTCTTCCAACAGGATTTAATCAGCAAGAAACAAACTTTATCAGCTTTACTTTCTTTCTTCTTTTGTTTTGTTTTCTGAAAAACATCGAACCAGTTTACTCATTTCATTTCATTTCTTTAATCTACAATCACATCAGTTATTATTTATGAGCAAATAATTCTTAAAAAGCCTGAATTTGTGTTTTCGTTGGATGAATTTGTTCAGTTTCTGATGATTTATGGATGAAATCATTGATGCTTGTTGGCTGCTGTGATCTGATCTCCACCCGACAGGAAAACACCACCTGTCCGATCTGCAGAGTGAATCTGGCCAACGACGACTCCTTCGACCCCCAACACCTCTGACCTCTGACCTCTGCCCCTCCTCCAGGGACGGACAGACAGACGGACGTTTCCGCTGCCAGTCTCACACTGTAGTTGTGTTTGATGGAATGAAAACTCGTCACCTCACGACTCGTCTTTTTATACCTTTGTTTTATTGTTTTGACTCTTCAGGAATAAAACTTTAAGCTGCTGCAGTTTGTGTTTTTGTCTCGAGAGGAAAAAGTTCCAGTCTGCTGTTTCGTGGGACTGAATTAAACACTCAGAGATCTTTTGTCTTGTTTGTATCTGTCTTATTGTTTAACAGGGAAGCTGAACTCTTTTGTTTCTGAGTGAAATGTGGGCAGAGCCGACTCTGCGACGGCGGCGTCTCTGCCGGAGCTTTCACTCCTCGTAGTAGCGCTTCTTCATGGCTCTGTACTTCCTCAGGTAATAAAGCGCCTCCAGCTCTCTGGCCACAAACTCTCCTCGAGCGATCATCTCCTTGATCCGCTCGGGATCCTGCACGTCTCTGTTTTTGGCAAACGCCGCTCTCAGACGGTCTCTGAAGTAGTCGGCACCTTTCGGATACTCCCGTCCAAGGTGGAGGAGCTGTGGAGTCACAAAGAGACGTTACAGACGTTTACTGCTGTTTCCAACGTTTGATCACAGCTTCTTTTATTCAGGAGGAACAAACAATGTTTCATTACTAATGAAAAGTTCTTTCATTTGCATACAAGGTTGTATAAACTTGCATGAAGGTAACACGAGAACATCTGGTGCAAAAAGGCCTGAAAGCCAAAGATTTTTACTTTCAATCAAACGTGACAGAAAAGCAGCAAATCTTCAAACCTTAAAGGCTGAAACCAGCAAACATTTAACATTTGTTCCTAACAAAAGCATAAAACTTCCAACCCTGATACTTTTGTTTCTTCCAGAATCACAGACTCACGTTTTTATAGAGTCTGACCACTTCCGCCCTCAGAGGGTTGGCCATCGTCCCGCAGCGCCGCCTGCTGGAGAGTCCAGAAACAGCAGGTCACATTCAGACATTCAGAGTTCATTTCACACATTTTCACTGCAACACAAAGTCCCTGAGAGTTTTCACTGGGAGAATTAACTAAACAAGTTTACTAACTTACTGAACAACTCTGAGATATTTCATTTGGAGTAATTATGTGTTTTACTACTTTGCCTCGGAAATATTACAAGACAGTAAACATTGATTTTATGCCCCAATTTAAAAAAATATTTTACTGTTCTGCAAAACAAATGTTTATTAAGAGTTCAGATCATATTTTTTGTCGTATCTTTCCTCTAAAACACAGAAATGTTTTAAAAACTGTCAGAAATCTGAGCCGAACAAACAGCAACTGTCAACAGTCAAACTTCAGCTGCCGGTCACCGAATAAACGAGCTGGAATTACGAGTTAAACTTAACTTTCATACAATCACACACATGCGGGCAGTTTGGTTAAAAGCCTGAGTTCGGCCAGGTTACCTTCTCACCTGTCACCTGTGAGGGTCTCGTGCAGCTGCTTGAACTTTCTCCGGCGGAACAAAGTTAAACTCGCTGAGTTAGCATTAGCTAACGTCGCGTTACCTAACGCACATTTGCTAAAAACTCGCTTTGTTTCCGTCAGTTTGCGGCTGAAGTTTGTAAGAAACTCCGCGTTCGGGTCAGAAGCAGGTTGTCAAAGATTAATACTGACTGGAGATTTTATATTTGAGCTTTTAAACGAGCTCAACCTGCGACCGTCGAGGAATAAACAGACAAAGAGCAACGCGCAGAGCGAGAGAGTGATCCTCTACCACACAGCGCGAACGGCTGCTGCAGCTTCCGCGCATGCGCACACAGAGAGAATGTTGTATCTTTTGCTTGTGCTTCAAAAAAAGACATTTGATGCCTTAAAATAATGACAAGCCGAAAAAAAAAGTCTTATGAGGGAAAATTGGCGTTCAAATAAAATCAAAGTCACACAAAAGTCCCTTTAAAGGAGTCCAGAGATGTGAAGTCAGTACAGACTGTTACACAAGTGCTGAATGTAAAAACACCTGTAAGGTAAATGTTTATATGTGTTCCATTTACAGTGAAACATTAAAGCCCTTTTCCATTCAATTTTGTACAAAATTATTGTAGTTTTTCGTTGTGCTCCATTTATTTACAGCGGAAGTAAAGAGTAACTTTCCACATAAGGATTTTTTAAAAAAGACTTATTTGGGAAATATTACAGATCGAAGTTTCTCACAGTTTAAAGTTGTTAAAATGTGTTTCACCTCAACCGACTATGCTGCTTATGTGCTGTCAGCTGGGCTGTTTGCTGTTTGTGAATATGTGCTTCATTCAAAAGCAGGACGGATACAGCAGAGCGATTATTCACGATTATCGTGATCCACACTGACCCGACCTGTAAGGACGAGAGAAAAGGGCTGAAACTCACCTTTCCTTCATTTATAGGAAAAATGTGGTGAATCTGAAGGATAAACAGCATAAACAACGTACAGATCTGAGACCAGATGCAGCATTAGAAAGAAAAAACGCTCTCATTATTTAAGATGACACAGAGTTCTTATTATATTTCCATTATGAATCTCTTTTATTCTTTAGACAAAATGTTTCTTAATTAAAACATGATACAGGCGCATGAAAAAAACAGCTGCTGAAAATGTAAGAAAACGTCCATCAGAAAGTGTAAATGACTGTTTCAAACGTCTTCAGGCTGAAGTTCTTCACAGATCAAAGACGTCTTGTTGGACATTTCGTTACGTAGCTACAAAACACACAAGTTCACTCACATCTGAGTCATGCAGTCGTCCTCAGCAGCGGGGGGGGGGGGCACTGCTGGTGTTCAGCTGCGACAGTCTGACTGATGAAGAAAGAGTCTCTCTGCTCGTCCTCGTCAGCAGGCAGCAGAGAGGGAAACAGGGAAGCAACGCTCTGCACTTTCAGTTCTGACGACGTTGCCTCCGGCTGAGAGACTCGTCGTGCTGCTGTTGGTGGATGCAGATTCAAACCACTTTCCACATCCACCTCTGACAGAAACAGGATGTTGCTGAGGGACGCTGTCTGTGAGGAGGCGACGCCTGTGAGCCTCAGCTCAGGGCAGGACGGTGGGATGATGCTTCTGGACGGGTGGGGTCAGTAGTTGGCCTTCAGCCGGCGGTTCTCCTCTCTCAGCTTCTCGATCTCCTCCACCAAAGACTCGTTCACCGAGTACTTCTCAATCAGACCGTGGATCTCGTTCTGACAGACACGAGGAAACAAGATGGACACTCGTTACTGATCAGTGACATTTTTATTTAAAAACAGAAACACCTGCGTGCCTCCTGATGCTGCGAGTCCTCCACAGATTCAAACACCATCAGACCCACAAAAGGACAAAAATATCCTTCTCTAACATTCCACACGTTCCTCTCCCTTTCTAAAACTTGGGACCTAGGTTACCCACAATGCAACTCTCTTTCTGACAGACAGGTGGGAGGTCGGGCTGTGCTTCATGCTAGCCTTTAGCAGACTGACGTCCAATCAGCCTCCTCCTTTCTGACAGGTGTGGATGTTCTGGAGATGAAAGAGCAGAAAGAGCAGATATCTGTGATTCTTCTCACCAGCTGGATGTAAAACTGTCGGACCATCTCCACCTGGAGGTTGACGATGTCTCTGTGACAGGCGTCCCTGAGGAGAAGACGCATCAGGACCATCAGACCAGACACATCCCCACCTGAAGCTTCTCAGTTTTTTCACATTTATCAAAGTTGAATCTGAATCTGTCAGGCAGGAAGAAGTCGGGAACAAACCTGAAGTCCTCCAGAGTCTCATGGATCATGTTCTGGATGAAGTGGATCTGCAGGGAGGTGAGCGGAGCAGCCCCCGCCTGTCCGACCACATCTGCGATGTTCTGGGAAAGGGAGGAGGAAACGGCTGCAGACAGAGCTGGACCTGAAAGTGAAGCGGGTCTGTTAGAAACCAGAAACCGGTTCTGTTCGCTCCTCACTTCCTGTTCAGCTGGAACACACAGAAACATCTTCCAGTGACGCTGATCTGCTCAACTTCAGTCCCGAAGAATGAAGAATCCAGAAATTCTTCAATTTTTTTCCCAAACTGCAAACACAACAACGCAGCAGCCGAGTGTGTGGTCACTTTCTGCACACGAGACAACATAAGCAGCACTGCGTCGGTGCCTTCTCCTACCTGCTGTGGTGGTGGGCGGAGCTCCCTGGACAGGTGAGTCGTAGCTCAGTTGAGCTTGAATTCCATTGGCTCTCCTGAGGCCAGGTTCTGGAGTGAAGAAGGGTGGAGCCGGCTGACTGTGATTGGTCTGCTGTGATGAAGTGGGCGTGGTCTGACCCTCCCCCTCCAGGCTGGAGCTGCTGGCCTTGTCGGACTGTCAATCAACAGGTGCATTACATCATCCTGGGTCATAGATCACGTCACACTCTCATGTTAATATTTTATTTATTATCATAACAGATGTTTTATTCTGAGGTCAAAGTTCAGCACCTGTATGGAGTCACATGGTTCGGCTGCTGCAGCAGGGATCGGCTCCTCTTCTTTGATCGGTGGGGGGGTCTGGAAGATGGGCAGCGGGTTGAAGCAGCGCCCTGCGGAGGCGGTCAGCGGCGTTCCCAGGGGGGTCTTACGGTGTGAGTTGGTGCCTGAATGAGAGTCTGAGACAACGAGTCACGTCTCAGTGAAACAAACTAAAGATCTGAGGATCAGCTCGTTTGTCGGCAGTAAACATGAAGTCTCTGACATCATGTTACTGTGAAAGCTGCGTTCAGTCATCGGGGGGGGGGGGGTGAGACCAGAGGAACATGGCAGATTTCTCCTGGAGAACTCTGATGTAAACAAGTGATCAAGTTCCCGAATGACTTTTTCCATTAAAGGACGAAGAACACAGGAACAGCATGTTTAACAAACTTAAACTTAAACTTTCTGATCTGCAACACTCAACATTTTTATTCCGCACATTCTTCTTCCTTTTCCACACCTGACACCCACATTACCCACAATGCAACTCTTGCCCTGACAGTTTGGCGGCTCAGATCAGCTCACTTCTGTCTCACTCCTGCTGACAGAGTCAACCAGCAGAAAGAAGGAAGTCTGACCTTCTCTGACGGGGGAGAAGATGTCCAGACTGGCCCGACCGACGACCTGCTGCCCCTCCCCCTCTCTGGACAGCATCTCCAGACTGGTAACTATGGAAACACAGCATCACAGTTAGTCCGGACACAGCAGCATCATTCAGCTCTGTCAGACTTCGAGTGGCGTCTCGTTGTACCGTGTGTTCGTCCGAACGGCGTGTCTGCAGGCGTCCCCTGCGTCCTGCAGTCTGAACACAACAAGGACACAAAGAAGAAGAAGAGGTCAGCGTTTCAGCGCTGAGCTCCTCAGAAACAACAGAGTTTCAGAGTGTGACACTTCCTCTATCAAAACCTGTTGTGTGTTGTAAGAAAACAGTCACTTCCTCTTTATTTTCTGCTCAGTTTCTGATTTCAGATCGTAGTTTTGCTGACGAGTGTGTAACAGTTCAAACCTTTGACCCGAACACTCTACACACTCTGTGTTTTAAAAAAGCCAGTGAGATCATGAGGAGTAACAGCAGTTTGTGTTACATATAGAACCAGACGTTGCTCCTTTAACGACTGGAGCACTGAGAAGTACGGTGGAGTGAGGGCAGTGAAGGCAGCACCGGGTCTCACCTTCCCGAGCAGGTGAGAAGACGTCCAGACTGTTTCGTCCAACGCTGCTGAACTTCTCCACCACAGGAGGCTGCTCCGCCCCCTGCTGGCCTTCAGCCTCCCGAGACATCACATCTGCACTGGCGCCCCCTGCTGGACACAACACAGAGTCATACTGTGGGGCTGCATCTTTATAGAATGTTATAACCAGTTAATTTTGTTATCACTTATTATTTGGTCAAACTATCAAACGTGGGTTAAAAAAAGTGAGTTACAACAAAGTGAAAGTGAATCCTCTTGTTTTCTGAACAAAAGTCTCTAATCCAAATTGTTCAGTTTACAATGAAATAAGAAAGAGAAGGCAGCTAGTTAAAAGATTAATAGATTACTAAAACAGTTACTGACTATTAATCGTTTAATCAGCTGATTAATAAATGAACCACCTGCAGCTTTAGTGCAGTTCTGTGTAAAGTCATTGGGGTTGTTTGGATTCAGACTCCAGCACATGAACCGCTGGAGTCTGAACTTCGATCCAAAACCATCAAATTCATTCTGTTTGCAACTTAACAGGTTTTTACCTCCTGAACCAGAACCTGTGGGTCAGATTTGTGTCTGTAACGTCTGTAACAGCACAGAAACAGAGTTATGAGCATACAGCTGTGTCATAAAACCTGACATCACCTGTGCTGGTCATCTGTCTTTGGGGGGCGGGGCCTGTGCTGGGGGCGGGGTCTGGCTGGCTGTTCAGCAGCTTGGTGGAGGATCTCTTGGCACTGGCAATCTTGGTGGAGCCCAGTTTACTGGACTGGATGAGAACAGAGAGACAGAACAAACAAACATGTTGTGGATGATGTAAAGGACATTTTGATTCATTTGTTGACTTAAACTCTGAATTTCTGAAGGCAGTCTGGACCAATAATGACAGGTCAAAGGTCAGTCATAAACCCATATAAACACAGATACACGTTCCAGGCCAGCTGAGAGAAGCTGTGAGCTCGTTTAGAAACAGTCAGTAACACAGTTTGTCCACCAGAGAACAAACATCAGGTCACTTTATTTAAGAACCACATCTGAGATGAATTTAAACTTCATGTTTTGTTTCAAAATACTGTGTTGGTTAAAATATAAGAAT
>JAPZDV010000023.1:25581711-25595138 GCA_029814665.1 Acanthurus lineatus
GAAGTGATGAAACTGATGAATCTGTGAAGCTTTTCAGGGACGGAGAGGTGAAGGAGTGAACAAAAGCATGAATGGACCAGATGTAAGGAGAGTGTGTGAGCAGCTGATGAGAACAGCTGTTACGTCACATGACTCGCAGACGGTGAAAGCAGGAAGTTGTGAGTGTGATGGAGTCGCCCTGACCTGTTTCTGTCTTCTTCTCTGTGAGGATGAAGAGCGTAACTGTGCTGAACTCTGAAGCTCTGAAGCTATGAAGGTCTGAAGGTCTGAAGCTCTGAAGGTCTGAAGCTCTGAAGGTCTGAAGGTCTGAAGCTCTGAAGCTCTGAAGGTCTGAAGGTCTGAAGGTCTGAAGGTCTGAAGGTCTGAAGGTCTGAAGCTCTGAAGCTCTGAAGGTCTGAAGGTCTGAAGCTCTGAAGGTCTGAAGGTCTGAAGCTCTGAAGGTCTGAAGCTCTGAAGCTCTGAAGCTCTGAAGCTCTGAAGGTCTGAAGGTCTGAAGGTCTGAAGGTCTGAAGCTCTGTTGCACCCGCTGCATTAAAGTACATATAAAGTGTCTGGATGTGTGTTTTTTGGGGGCCAACCAGGCAGAAGCATTACTGTCATTGATTTTAAATTGGTTTCTTTTCTATATTAAACTCTTCTCTGCTTTGTACTGCAACTGTGGCACAGCAGTTTAAATTAAAATTAATTGAAATTAAAATACATTTCCGTCTTTTCTGAGCATCTGAGCTGATTGAATGGCTCCATTATACGTTTACAGTAATTTCAAAGTGGTTGTAGTTCTCAGAAAAGTACAACCTTGCATTTTGTAAAGCAACGAGAAAAAGTCTTTTCAGAATAAAATCACATCCTGGAGCTGTTTATGTTTATACGCTTATCAAACATCAGTGTGTTATATTTAAAGTAACGAAATAGTCAGATTTTCATGTGGATGTCAGTTAGTGTTGATGGTAAAATGTCGTCCATTGATGTAAAAAAAACACTCACTGTGTGCTTAATTAACTGAGAGCTGTTCTTCCTGTTGCAAAATCTGTTTTTCTTCTGACGCCGCTGATGTCATCAGACGTGTTTTATCAAGATATTTTTAAAAAATCTCATTTTCGGAAAATCAGAATTGAAATTTTTCTCAGTTTTGCAAACAAGTTTTCGTGCTCGCTTGAGGTTCTTTTGGGCTTTTTGCACCTTTTTGTTTCCACCACAAGAGAAGAAAAGTAAACAGTTTCTGCTGTTAGCGTCTTCCCAGATATCCCATAATGCACTGGGAAAAAATCCTGCAGACTTCCTTCCATGTTCTCTCTTAGAGGGCCAAAGTGACTGGTTTTGCTTTGTCTTCTTCTTTAAAAAAACAGCTGGTTCTGTTCCTGGTTCTGGACCTCTTCTTCTGTTCTGTCAGTGTAAGTCATGTGTAAACTGGCCTCTACCGCCCCCTTCTGCTCACACAGCTCCCTGCAGCCAACACGGCTCACGCTGAGGACTTTAAAGCTTCACCTGATTATTTAAACCACCAACACCAGCAGGTCATCAGGATTTAATGTGACAAATGTTCCTTTTTTTCCACATTTTCAAATTTTTCTTTATTTACTTTTTCTTTTATTAAAATATCCTTTGAAGTAAAGGATCCATGTCTGTCTAGCATCCATGTGTGTGGCTTCCGTTCAGTGAATCCAGGTCCAGTCAGTGACTGTGATCCAGAGGACTCAGTCCAGGTCCAGTGATCCAGTGATCCAGTGTTCCGGGGTTTGGTTGCATTGTACCTAACAGCCATTTAGCCCACAGTGCTGTTTGTCTGTCTGTTGCTGTCTGTGTGTCTATTAACAAGGATAACGTTAATCTGGGAACTCAAGGAATATCCTATCCAGTCATGGAATATTCGGGAGTAGTCATATTTTGTTCCGGGCCCGAGAAGTGACCCCAAAATGTCGGTGTTTCCCGCTGTTTTCCAGTTTTCTCCGGGATGTGACCGTGTGATGGCTGCGGTCCAGTGAACTGGGAGCACGTTGACTGGTCTGCCTGTTCAATCCACCAGTTTGGGAGCTTGTCTTATCTGTTTTACTGGGATTATCGGGACCTATGGAGTGCACCTAAGCATCGGTCGGATTGGGATTTCAAACGGGGTAAGTGGACATGTTGAAGTTCGCCCCCTCGGTGGGGTTTGGATCCACTCTTTTTGAAACGCGGGATAGCCTGCTAGCTATCCCGGGGGTTAGCTCAGCAGGCTAGCTACTGTCTTTGTCTGGAGAGACCGGGGAGCTAAGGGGCATGAGTCCATGATCGGACACGTCCCCGTCTGACCCGCTTTTCTCCATTTAACAACGTGAAGATTTTGAATCACTTAGTTCACACTCCTTCTGTACACTTTAAAAAAATGCGTTTGCTGTTTGTGAAACCACTAATCTCACGTGTTAATAACTAACGTTACGTTACAATATCCGTTAGGTATCCGTCCAAGCGTCCGTTCAAACGGGCAGCGTGTTAGGCTAATTTAGCCTTTAAGAAACTCCTTAGTTGTAAATTAACTTAGCCCGGATCATCCCGTTATGTCATATTAATGTAACTGTGCTTAAAACAGCAAGGATAAAACCAACAGAAGAGAGTCGGCATAATGTAAACGTTTGTCCGATAATGGATCCATCGTTTTGACAGGTAGGCTGAGAGCGCCGCATCGGTAATTGTCCATCACGACGAATAGGACGTTAGGACAACAGTTATATAAATGATCCGTAAGATACTGTTGGTTTCGGCTTAAATGTGCTCGGACGTGTGTGGTCTCAGTCCGTAGAGCTGTTTGGGTTTTTGTAAAATGGTTATTTTAAAGCAACGTTAAACGGAGAACACAAAAATGTCACTATTGACGTTAAAGCTAAGCAGCACAGCGTCCGATAATGGATCTCGTTAGCCTTGCTGCGGGCCACGGTGGGCCTTAGACTAGCTGCACAAGTTGTGACAAATACCTTCATGTAATTCGATGTTTCACAATCACTTCAATGTTGTTATGTGTGCCTGCAACTTATATTTTTTAGCTAAAGCCCGTGTAAGACGTTACAAACGTACAGATTAGCTCTGCGCTAAAGGACAGCGATGTGCAGGGCCGAAGAATCAGCCCCGCTAGCTAGCCCTCTGATTAATTAGGCTAACGGTAGCTAGTTAAGCTAGCTCCTGTTCGCAACAATATTGTGTTTCTTTGGATTAAGTTAGCGTAACTTCCCCGCACACTAGTTTTATTTTAAGTTCTGCTTTTGTTTAATGTCCCCACAGTTTGTGCAGGCAGCAATCCAACGATCGGTAATATGGCTGATATGAACACAAGCTAATTATATGACATAAATATCCACTGAACTGGGTTCAACTCAGTTTGCAGCTTTTAGCACAGTGGATTAAAAAAAATCACGGTTGCTGTCATTAAAACATGCTGCATGTGTAGTGACCTGTAGATTTGTAAATACCCTTTTTAGTGGGATTATATAATATAAGCTTATGTGAATGCCTGTAATACAACTTATTAGTTTAAACTCCAAGAAAGGAAAAATAACCAGCAGTTGTAGTAGTTTAGCTTGTGCAGCTCTAAAATACTCCATCAAGGTGTGTGATAGTCATCTAACCTAAAGTATGTAAATTATATTCCACCTTTAGTGCTGCATTGTGTTTTAAAAGAACAAATGGAGACGATATGCAATGCATGTTTGTCTTTCTAGTAACTAATGAGACATGCAGGGTATAATTTAGTGTTTGGATGGTTTATTCTGTAAGTGCCTAACACTTGTTTGACTTGCTCTGTTAAACTATGTGACTCATGCTAGCTGCTTATCTAGTTGGATGTTTTCGAGATGATTTGTCCCTGTCTCCTTGCATTATTGTGCACTGATGACTTTGTGGCGCTGAGACTCACGGTAGGTGTCCATAATGACAATGTTTAGCTCAAAGGTGTGGTGCGCTCCACATAATGGTCATTTTTATTGATCGTAGCCGAGCTCACATCTGTGGCAGCTGTGATCAGAACATGGAGGGTTAAAGCAGAAATGGTTGCAGACGGTGGAAGGAATCGGACTATTATACAGCTGTTTATCCTGCACTTAGTACTGAAAAATGTAAACAGAAGAGGTGAACCATAAAAGAGGAGCAAGGTTGTCTAAGGTGTCTCATGTGACCGTTTTAACCAATTACAGAGGATTGCATATTTGAGGTTTGTGCGCAGAAAAATTGACGATCATTCAGCAAACGAACCTCAAGGCAAAGTCAAAGACTAAATCCTATTTATTTCCCATGTTATAGAGCTATTAATTTAAAATCCAGGATCCCAATCCTGAATTATAAGAAGTTCACCGTGCATGCGGATCATTTCATGGTTGTAAAAATCCACACATGCAGCCTTGGGTCAGTTTGGATGCTGGTTTTCATTACTGTTGAGTTTTACTAAGATCACATGTCATCAGTAGAGAGAACTTACAATGTTTCTCAGCCTATTTTATGGTCAGACTGCAACAATCAAACACTTTTGCTGATAAAATGATAAAGTGATGAAGTGATACTCGAGCCATGAAACTGGAGCATAACTTGATCTTATTTTAAAACTGAGATAATTTGGCTTCTAGTAGTCACAACTGTGTATCCTGCTTTCTTTTTTGTTTTTTTCTAACATTTAATTCAAGCGTTTTTACATGAAGAAGCTAATTTCAGATGAGACAAGTGTTTTTTTCCCCACATCATTTTAAATAACGAGCAAATAAGGGAGGAAGAAATGATTTATATTACAATGCAAACTCCTGTGATACAGTTTTGTCATAAATATTCTGATGTGTTTAGTTGTGTCACTGAGTTAGAGGTGTTTCCCTCTTTTCCTGCAGATGTTTAAACTCTGAAACCTTTTTCTTTCAGACAGTTCAGCTTTTTGCCAGTTTATGAGTGGTAATGAGTTGCATGTGTTTGTGTACTCTGTGTGCTCTGTGGGAGTGTTTCTCTAACTGTCTCTCAGTTTTCTGAAAAGCTCATAATGCAGTGAATTCATACAAAACTGGTGTGAATTCTGCTTCAGACTTCAGCCACTTCTTCATGTTGCGGCCAACTTTTGGGACCATGCTACTACACCTCATGACTAGTACCAGCAAATGTTACCCCCACTTTTGAAGATCATTGCATGAATTGAACAGCAGGAGCTGCGTTTCCGTGGCTTAAACTCGCCATGGCAGACCATCACAGCAACAGCACAAAGCATTCTGCCTTCAATCACCTGATCCACTTCCTTAAATACACAAGCTTAGGCCACCGTTGTTGCTGTGCAACGTGTCAACCAGTGAGAACCAATCTGCCCCGAATAGAGGAAGAAGGAGTTCAGCATCACCTGGATGGAGATGAGAGCGGTTACTGAAAGTTTATTAAAATAATGACAGTGTGGTGAGGATGCAGTCACCTGCTTGTCCCGCACACCCAACAGTCGCAGCCCTGCAAAGCGCACAATAACCTGCATAAATACATGTGAATGTAAAACCTGAATGTCAGTGTTGAGAATGAAGCTTCAGAGCTTTGATGAATTCAGAACAGTCATATGAAACACTGCGCAGATGTACCTTTCTATCAGACCTCCTAATATTCCTTTAATGAACATGTTTCAGTTAAATATATAAAGTCCCTTGCTGTTTAAATCTTTCTGTGTGGAAGACAGACATGAATCTCTTTTTTGGCACCGTGTGATAGTTACATTAACATTATTGCACACGAACACACACAGAAGTGAAAAACCTCCTAGTACGCAATTAATATCAGCAAAGGGAACATTAATAGCTGTGGACATGAATATCTCCAGACTATTATTATCTCCGGTCCAGCACAGACCTCAGTGGTGTTATGTGACGGTCGGGTTGACAGCGGGATCGCTGAGCTGCTCTGCCCTGGAGGAGGACACAGAGCTGAAATGAGCTGATCTGTCTGTTCCTCCTGGGGGGCCGATCAGACAGGAGGAAAGCTCTGCTCAGCGGTGAGAGGAGCTGAGAGTTAGATGACCTGCCATCACCCAAACCGGCCTGCCCAGCACTCAGCCCGGAGGCCCTCTGGTGACGGCTGCAGTGTTGAATGACTCAGAGGAGTCGGTGAAGTTACCTGAGCTGATGAACTCCTGCAAACAGCAGCATTTCTGCCGTCGTCCTGAGGATCAGAGCTGCAGCAGACTGAAGGCGACTTCCAGTTAGACTGGTGTCAGTCTGTCGGCATTATAAGAGACAGACACATCTCAGAATAACCAGGAGACCTTGTGTCTGTAAATCTTCTTAATGTACAATAATTAAATGATTAAATAATTACATTTATCAGACATGATTAAGATCTGCAGATGTTACTGCTGCAGATCAGAGTCTTTTAATATTAAATATCTGTTAGTTCCAAGTTCAGCCTGATACTTATTTTACCTGTTGATGAAACATGTATCTGACACATTGAAGCAACAGCTGTAGATCATCTTATTTTTCACAAGCTACTTGATTTAAACATGAAAAGTCTTGATTCAAAACTATAAAGTTAACTAGCTTAGACAGTGCTAACATAGAAATGAAAACAGAGGAGATGTAGCACTCTGCTGGAGATGTTGGAACCACAGAAACACTTGTAGTTGTACAGTAGTGTTATGAAGTGCAGCCTCTTCCCTTCATATGAACTTATGTGAGAACAGACGTCGGCTTGCAGAGAACGCAAGTTTAATTTCGGCTTGTCATTAAGTTACTCTCTGAATCAACATTAATTAGTGACAGCTGATGTGATCTGACACCAGCAATGCTTGTCATTTTAACCACTGAGCTTTTTTGGCTAAACGGGTGTCAGGACACGGTTACTCACTTTGTTTCACCCGAAATCACTTTTAAAACACCGAATGTCCCTCAGATAAGCAGTGAAATGCTGCAGTTCAGAGTCCTGGCTGTTTTAATGTCGAGCAGAGCTGCCACAGCAGCCGTCTGAGGAGACAAAACACAGAACACAGAAAACACAATACTCAAATGGGTTCATATTTCATAAGGTTTATTTTAGCTGATATCAAACCATTAAAAATGCCCGGACGCTGGCCCTTAAGGTTGACTGATATTTTCAGTCTCTTTAACCTTAATTGACATGGCAGGAGAAGGAGAAAAGACAGAGAGAAGGAGATAAAGGCCGAGGTTGTGCCGATGTCAGGGTGCATCCAGTGACCGCCGACTGAACCCTGCGTCACAGAGACAGATAAGAGAAGACAGAGCTGCAGGGAGTCGACGGACTCAGCATCCGTGAACACTGTCGGCATCATCTAACCTGTGTTTGTCCGGCAGAGACACAAGAAGCTCGTCTCATGCACTGTGCAGCTGCAGGACGCTGTGAGATGAGCTGTCCCACATTCTGCTTCTCCTCAAAGTCAATAAAGTCTCAACAGCCGGCTGGAAACCACAGCATTTTAGGAAAACACATGGTTTTAGGTTGTGAACACTCGAAGGCACACCAGCAAACCATGCTGATGCTAACTAGCTCACCTAGCTTAACTTAGCTCAGTGCCTTAAGGAAAGCTGGAAGTGGATTGATGGGCTGCTGCAGTGATATTAATGGCAGAAATATGTTGGTTTTTGCACAGGAAGAGCATGTAGGATTGTCATAAAAACTAGAGAATTAAGTTTTTGTATCTTATATTTTTGGCACATTGTACATTTTTCTTTTTAGTTTTTTCCTTAAAAACATTTTTTTCTTGTTGTGACTGAATATTGGTCACCATTTCCCAAAATGCAATAGTGCAAAGGTCAGCCAGTAGCAGCACCTCTGCTAGCACTTGTATAGGAACAGACTGTGAACGTGGACTTTTTGAATGAAATCATAAGTGGGTTAGCAGCGCCGTTTCAGTCAAAAACTAAAAAGTAACAGAAAATCAGATGTATTTTTCTTAATGCTAATGTTTTTTGGCAGTGTGGAGGGATTCGATGCACCGGGCTCAGCAGCAACAGCTGCTAACATCAGGTATCAGACATACAGACATGGCAACTTGCAAATGAACAAACTCTTTAATATCAGTCAGCTGTAAAATTGTTCTGTGAAAATCTGTCAGCTCTCTTCACAGTTCCACAGCTGAGTTGGTTTAGTGACTCTGAGCCCTAATTACACTTTCATGTTAAAAAAAATCTCTCAAACTTGTCTTTAGAGTTTTTTTCACATTTGTTTGATGCTTCAAATCATTAATATTTTGGGGCCTTTCCCTCAGACCCCTGTAGATGTTCCTGGTGTTTGTATGCGTCCAAGTTCTCAGCTTTTTACTCCGAAACTGTTTGTGCCCTGCTGAGCTGTAAAAAACAAAGTAGCGTGCATCACACATTATCTTTTAACTCTGCTGGTGTGTTTTCACAGGTTTTAAGGGTGTGACGCTGCTGACACTCACTTGACACACAGACAACCACAATAACATTTAAATGAGGTGTTTTGGATGCTACAGCGGTTTGTCTGATCAGTTCAGCAGCAGATCCAGACACACAGGACGAGACTCCACTGCAGAAAAGACATGTAGAGCAGTTTTTTTTGGTTTGGTTTGGTTTCTTTTCCAGGAAAGCTTTACAGTATGCATTCTCATCATGTGTTCATCTGTACGTGCTGAAACAGGATGCGGGTGTTTCCAGTGCTCACTGTGTTTGCTGCATCACAAAGCTCGCAGGTGAACGTTTTCCTTTTTCTTGAGAAAACCGTATCCACAAAATGGAGGATGTCCTCTTTCATGTAGAGAGTGAGAGGCTGCATTCAGAGGCTCAGGTGTAGGCTTTTAACTTTCACTTTCTCTGGTCTCCTGGTGTCTCTGTAAACAGACACACATCGCTGCTGCCGGTGGGAAGCAGAGTGAAGTGTAAAGAAGCCTCTGCTGCGTCCCAGTTGGTTGTGATTTAGTGACAGCAGGTCAGTGTGTTGCTGTGTTCAGCTGCATACTGATGCTTATCGCAGTCAGAGGTTTGGTATTAATGCCTCTGGGGCTTTTTACCTGAAATCTGCAGCGGTGTAAATATGACCAACGTGAGCCAGAACCTTTAGGACGGCTGTTGCTTTCTGCCCTCAGTGAGCTCCTGTGTATACAACAGTCATCTCATTGAGAGTGAACATCATTGTAAGACAAATCAGATGACTGTGACAAATGTCAGATAAGGGTTTTGTCCTTCGGTTCACAGATAGTCACACTGTGGTTCTCCTCTATGAGCTGCTCCTGCAAAATAATCAGATAGTTCATGATGAAGACATGACATCTCATGTCTACTGTATTCTTTTCTGTATTTTTTTCCTGTGATTACACAAATTATGCCACTTAGTATTTAGTGAACTGTTACTACCTGGATTTTATGTGACTACTCTTCAGCTATGAGGAGGTTAACAGCATGATCATGCAAGAGATAACTTTAACTTTCAGTGATCTTATTTATTGTCTGAATAATCACATTAGAGAGATAAAACATCACATGAAGTTTACTGTGATCGTTCTTTGCCGTCTCCCAGAGACTAATGTCAACGTAATACAGAAGTGATCGGCTGTAACAACCAAACCAGCTCACCAACACACTTTCAGCATCTAACAACTTGAACTGATTCTGAGGAGAAGAAACTACCTCTGATTCGTCTGTTTTTGAGCTAACAGGGCAGCAGAGAAGCTGCTCTCCACCACTGGACACTTAATATCAACAAACCCAGCAAACCACACTGTCTTCCTCTTAATTTGTCATTCTCAAGCAGGCTGGAGACTGAGAGATGTTTCCAAGTTAACTGATTAATTAACTGAAACAGAAATAACAGAAATTTAATGTGTACAAAAGGAACACATCAGGATGCATCTGTAATCGTATGTATCGTTGGATCTCATCCCTCTGAAAGGGAAGTGAACTGAATCTCGAGCTCCCTGAAGACTCACTCGCCTTGCAGGAGTTAAACTGAAGTGAGCTGCTCAGCTGCTGCCGGTGGCTGCAGTGATCAGTGACGATGGTGTAGAAAGCTGCAGTTTGGTGGAGTCCTGAAAGCTGTGACCACTCAGCAGTTTGATCACAGCGTCTGAAACGGAGACCATGAATCTCTGCCACAGAAAGCTGTTTCCAACCTGACATCAGGTTTCCGGCATTATGAAGAGAATTCAGTCTGCGCTGTGTTTCTCACCAAAGTTCTTAATTCAAAATGAACCGTTCCTACATGCCATCTAACTCAGAACCGGTCCTCATAGTTTCCAGAGTTACCGTGTCTGTCAGATCACTAACAGTGTGATCTGAACTATAACCTGAGAGCTTAAAAGGATCACATTGTTCTGCGGCATGTATGCACACATTCAGAGGAGTTTACTCAGTTCGACTTGTTTCTGTTCAGGTTTGTTTACAGTGTGGTCAGCGTCAGACAAGAACATCCACAAAAGGAGCAGTAACAGCCAGTGTGAGCGCGGCCCTGCAGAGCAGAGGTCAGACTGATGTGCAAACAGCCTGACAGCTGAGACGGAGAGGAAGCAGACCTGAGCTGGTGTCCTTCCTCTGCAGACGGAGCGTGAACACTGATTCAGTCAGAAAGCTGCACTCAGCAGCTCCGTCTGCAGCTCTGATCATCACAACCCAAGGCCTTTAGAGGTCCTACAGCCACTTCAGGCACATTTGATGTTGAGTTTTACAGAGAGAAAATGTAAATACATATTCCATCACGGTTGTGAGACTTTGACAGGATGTCGCACTGATAAAGTTGTCGGTCTGAACGGCTCTGCAGGTTAAAACTTCACTTTGAGAAGTCTGTGCAGGTCCAGAGTTCAGTCACATCATCTCCTCATGTTTCCAACTGCTCTTTGCTCTGTTTGTTTTGCTCTTTAACAAGACCAAAATGATCAGATTACATTAATAATAATGTATTCATGTAGTTTTTAGCCCATCACTGTTGTCTTAAACTGAGAGTTCAGGTGTCGAAGTCGGTAGCTGTAAGTAAAAACTTCACCCATCTGTATGACCTCTGGACAGAACCGAGCCAGCTGTTTCCCCGTCTCCAGTCTTCATGCTAAGTTAAGCTAAACACCCTCCGACTGTAGCTTCATATGTTGTCCGAGTGCTATCAATCAATCATGAGCCCTCAGCTAGAATGGAAATAAACAAATTTTCCGAAACGTCCCTCCAACTGTAAACCTCTGTGTCGTGATAAATCGAGTCCAGATGTTTTCTCCCTCTGCTATTGGCCTTGAATATATATATGTTTTTTGACTTGCAGTCTCCGCAGGCATCTGAAGCCGGTGTTCAACCCTCCTCCTCTCTTCACTGTCTCCCTTTCCTTTCAGCTTGTAGATGATAACCACACAGAGACATTTATCACTGGCTATAAAACCATAAAGGTAGTATTTATAGAGTCCTCAGCTGTTCATTTTCTTCCCTCCTGCTCTGAACACTGTAAACATAAAGAAGACTTTGGCAGCCTCGAGAAATTAAAAACAGAAGAAAAACTCTGTTTGTCTCCCTGCAGGTTAAACAACAGACATCATTTGGAGACGGAGTGTAAACATCTGAGAGGCGGCTGAAGTAGTGAAAGTGTTCGGTGAATTATGGGATTTACAGCCCACTGAAAACAGAAAGCTAGAAGTGGTTTAAGGAAGATGGAGGCTGATAAAAAAATGAAATTAGGCCAAAAGTAACAGTCACAAAACCTTTCTTCCACTTCATTGGTATAAAGCAAACCTGCTGGGCAGCAGTTTACACAGTCTGAGCCAAAGTGTTCATGCATGTGTTATAAAGTTCACCAGCTTCTCACTGCATGTTTGCTAACCACATACATGCAGTTTGTGACTTGCTGTGATATCTGACCCGCCGCTTGCAAACATGAAAGGGACCAAATTCCACCAGATACCGTGGACCAGAACCCGGTGCTTCACAGTGACGTACAGGCGGGCTGGTTTTTGAATAGACTTGCATCTCATTTGTCAGCCAGCATGTTTGTTGGCGACTGATGATAACTTCTGGAGCAAATCTTCAGCTCTTCCTTCACTTTGAGAACACAGCCAACCAGCAGAGGCTGGTAGGAAGCTGTGGACACAAAAACAACATCTGGGAAGTTTGCACTGAAGTGTAGTTTATCTTTATGGATTATATTGATGCGGAATTGACGCATGTTTTGTGTTACTACAGTAATGTGAGTTAGGAATGTTATCAGTCTTATGTCTGAAAGGGAGTTTGGTGTGATATTTCCTCAGGAGAGTGACGGGAGATTCTTTGGTGTATTAATATATTTTATATATATACATATATATTCTATTTTTTACTTTTTTTTTACATCTATCACACCACAGAAACATTTGCTGAAGGTTTTTATTGGCTGTTATGATGTTAACAGTCCCATCCAGCTGAAATGTAAAAACGTTTCCCTGTTAGCAGGTCACAGTTGCACATGGTCGGCTCAGCCGTTCCTCTACCAAAACCAAAGTTATAAAAATAAACCGTTGTTCCTGTTTCTATAGAGCCCATTTTACCTTGAACCGGTTTACCAGCAATCCAAGCAGAACCAGAGTAGCATCGGTGGCTGAGCTGAAACTGGCGGTTTCCAGGCGTCAGCTTCCTCCTCCTGCAGAGCGGCACAGCCGGGTGTAAATCATCAGAAGCTCTGACAGCGTGTTAATCTGTGGGCGAGGATTCACCCTGCCTGGTTTACAGCCCAGCGTGTGGAATCATTCAGCCCAAGTTTCCATCAGAGCAGCCTGGATGATTTGTCCTGCTGTTGCTGAGAAGCGGGCTGGGCTGGGCCGGGCTGGGCCGGGCTGGGCTGGGCTGGGCCGGGCTGAGCTGAGCCTGAGCGTCTCTGGCTCATGTTCATACAAAGACACTCCTCTGCGGCTGACAGCAGGCAGGATGCTGAGCAGCGAGCAGCCTGTGGAGGTTCTGCCATGACGCTGCCTTTTAATTAAGTGTGGCATCAGAGGCGGCTGAGCGGAAAGCCTGATCTGAGAACAGCTCTGCAGTCTGTGTGCCACCAGCTAATCCACTCAGTCATCTTTAACACCAGCAGCTTGGGAATTAGAGTGTAAATGTGAACAGCAGAGTGTGAGCGTTGGACTATAGACCCGTTCATGTTCAGCAAACTGCTGCACAGAGACTGAAGAACTCTGCCTGAATAATATCATCTGAGCACGGCAGATTATTTGTTATAAATAAGGAAATTTGATCAGAGAATAAGAACACAATTAATGACACCTTTACTTCAGTTTTGTGCTGTGATGGAAAATTATTCTCCAACTATTTGCTCACTAATGAATCACCAGGCAGAGGACGGAGGGGGGGTGTGAGCTGGTGGATTTTCTGAGGAAAACTGTGATTTGTGATTCTGAACTAGTTTTCTTTCCAAGCAGAAGTGGAATTTTTCTGTGACTCCATGATTTTCTGTTGCATTTTATGTTATTTATAATCTATGAAACCAGTCGAGTAATTAGACTGTAATTCATCTGATTCAGTGATAAAGTTTTGTTA
>JAPZDV010000023.1:25599649-25610427 GCA_029814665.1 Acanthurus lineatus
ATGATTTCAATTATTTATAAATTATTTAATTCTTTCATCAAGAATGTAGCTTTAGAGTCCAATAATTTGCTTTTTCAGGCTTAAATAAATAGTAAGTTAGTTTATTAATTAGCCCACAGAAGTTTAGTAGACAACAATATTGATAATTAAATAATTTTTGTAACTTTTTTAAGCAAAAATGTTGAAATATCTCAAGTTAACATTTTTCTTCATCTTATTTTTCAAAAGTTGGGTTTCGTCAGTCAGGACACTTGGATTGATAAATCAGCAGAGGTTTGATGATAAAAACTGTTATTAGTTGTGTGTTTTTATTGTCATTTATCGTCTGCAGGTTTTTGATAGTTGGTCATCAGGTTTCGGTCGCTGTGAATCTTTTGGCTCTCTAGTCACGATTTTAAGACTTGCAGATTTTTCTTGGAGATTTCTGAGATTAATCTGAACTGAAAATCATCATCAGCCACATTTTTTACAATTTAAAGACAAACTGTGATCCAGTCTGGTTTGTGGTGTGTTCGCTGTCTGCTGGGTGTGTGGAGTAAACCCTCCGTACATGCTCCCAGTGTTTGCTGTGTGTCGGTGGTGTGTTCACTGACTGTTTTGTCTGAGCATTAGCAGTCTTGTTATTAGCAGCAGGATTAGCTCTACCCCCCATTCTGTCTGACCATCTGGCTCCTCAGCCACTCAGGCGCAGGCCGAGCAGGGCGCAGCGCCTGATTGGCCCAGCAGAGGTGTAGAGTGTTGTGGTACTCTCCCGCCACAGGGGGTCAAAGGTCAGCCTGTCACGTCTGATCTGAAAAGTACAGTTGGCAAAGATGTTACACACAAAATATAGAAAAAAACTCAACAATTTCAAATGATATGAAATGTTTAAGCTCCTCGTTGTGTTTGTATGTAAGCTAACTGAGTGTGAGTGTGTTTACCCAGTGCTGTGTTATTGCAGGTTTATTATAGTGATGGAGTTTTCGCTGATATCCAGCCGTATCCTGCTCAGTCCAAACACATTATAAGCATCATTCAGAGAGTTAGACGTGGATCTCTCACTCCTGTAAAACGTCCCAGCAGGATTCAGACTCAGATTTCTGTCTCTGTTTGAGCTAAAAACAGAGGGAACTAAATATGTTTACCAGTGAAAATCCCAGTCAGGATTTAATCTAATCAGCCCCCCGTCAAGTGAATTTCATGGTGATCTGCTAATATGTTTGCAAATGATCGTGCAGACAGACAAACAGACTCGGTGGTGGGTGGAAGCAGGACTTCCTCAGGCGGAGTAATAAATTTGGCTGATGTTTGTGTGCATCATTGTTAGTGAAACGGATGAGGTGGGTGTGAACGATGGAGGCTAAAGCAGATAAAGCAGATGGACCAGAGTCCATCAAACAACATGTCCGACTCTCTCTTCAGTCAGTGAAGCAGCGCTGTCAAAGGCTCCTGTTGGTTTGAGGTTAGATGAACTGTTGACCTGCAGCTTCAGACTTCTGCTGCTCCTGTTAGTCTGTTATCAGAGCTCATTAAAGGCCAGTCTCTGGTCGACAGGTTTCACGGGTAGATAGGCCAGATAGCAAACTGCCCCCAGACTTCCAGAGAAGCTTTAGAAGAAGATAAAACATTTATATTCTCACAGTTGGGCTCAATATTACTTTCATTATGATTCTTCTGTCAGACTCTGAGGCCTGTTTGCTCCTTCTTGGATCTGATCATTTCTATCTGAATCAAGAAAATTTTGCATCTTGGTTTTTTTTAGGCAAAGTTCTTTATTTAATACGGTTTTATTATGTAGTTTGGCAATTTTGTTCAGTGAACAGAAGAAAAAAATAAAGCATTGTTTGACCTCTGTGCTTTGTTATCGTGCTTGATTAGCTTTCTTCCTGAGCTTTTTGAAGATGTGGAGGTTTGATTTGGAGTTTACTGAGTTGAAGCTTTTTGCAGAAGCAGTTCGTAACAGTGTGAATGAAATTTCGTTGAGTATGTGGAAATAAACTTCCACATTCACCTGCTTTGTCTCTCGCGGACTCTTTCACTTTGTGTCTCGTCCTGTTTTTGGGTTCAGTGAGTATTAAGTTGTGGGCAGGTGGAGGAAACAGCAGAATCATAATGTGTGTCATTTACAGGTTATGACAGACTCGATGTTGTGAAACCTGCCTTCCCCTTTCCCACTTCTGTGGTGTCAAGGTGTAAATTTCACATTTTAATGCAAATTGAGGCAAAAGAGGAAGTTGTTTTATGAGAAGAGTCTGAGTAGAAGTTCAGTCTGAGGAAACTTCTCTGTCGTCTGTTTGCTTCGTGCTGTGTTAATCACACCCTTAATTAGCATCAGTGTTAAGTCAGTCAGGCTCTAAGCTGTTAACATTGCAACCCAACCCCCTCCCATCCGCTCCCATGGCTCTGCCAACAGTCCTGTATTGTCGCAGGAGGTCAGAGGTCGCGCTGCCTCATTCATATGATAAGTGGGCTGAAGGAGGTTTTAGAGGAGGGATGCGTCTGCGCCCTCATGCTGCTTGTTGAAGAGCGCTGCTGGGAAAAAAGCCTCGCACTGAATGGCTGTGATCCCTCGTCAATACAGGCTTTATGTCGGGGGCAATAAACCTCCTCCACCCACTCCACCACCCTGTCTCCAGGAAACCCACAACAGGAAGTAACGGACCTGCTGTCTGTCTGACCGGGTCAGAACCTTTACAGCCTGAAACTCTGGGCTCAGCGATGTGAAGCGAAATCATCCTGAGTCCGTCTTTGGGCCTCTGTTGCATGACCTCTCACCTTTTGCTCCCTTCGTTTTCTGACTGTTTCTACTGTGAACTTACTGATAAAAAATGTCCTGAAATAACCAAGAAAAAAGAGAAACTGAAGGAGTGAAGGTTTGTTTTTTAGACTAAAATCACACCTGATCTGTTTTTATTTGTTGTGGACTGAACAGCTGTGGGATGCGTTCGTTGGTCGCTCACAACAATATGAATACGTTTAACTTCAATTTTTACTGAAATCGTCTTTTCATGCTTCACTGATTGTTTAGAGATAATAATCAGAATCATAATCAAAGGATTAATCAGATTATTCTGATTCCTTTTCCTTTCTGTGTCTGACCTGTGTTTTGTCCTGCAGGAGGCGATGTGGGGAGCAGGGAGGAGGCGCGGGGTTCAGCCCTGAGGAGGCGTCCTGCGGCTGGGAGGAGCGCAGCCCTCCTGTGGCCCTCCTGCGGCGCTCCGGGACGCTCCTACTAAGATGTCCCTCAGCAGCGGCCCTGCAGGCGGGAAAGGTGTGGACTCCAACGCGGTGGACACGTACGACAGCGGCGATGAGTGGGATATCGGTGTTGGCAATTTGATCATTGACCTGGACGCCGACTTGGAGAAGGACAAACTAGAGATGTCGAGCAGTAAAGAGGGAGGGGGCATAGCCGCCCCTCCCAGCGCCGTGGCTGCTTTACCGGACAATATAAAGTTTGTTAGTCCTGTTGCTGCCGCACAAGGCAAAGAGAGCAAATCTAAATCCAAACGCAGTAAAAACTCTAAGGAAAGTGGCGTGAAGGCCCCGGTCTCAGACGGAGCCAAGAAGGAGGTTCAGGGTCGGGTCCCCGGGGACCCCCCACCCCAGAACCCCAACTCAACCCCCACTAAGGGAACTGACAAGCCTAGTAAACCCTCTCGTACCCTTCCTGCTGTGAAAAAAGAAAAGGACGGGTTGTCAGGGAAAACGAAGAAGGAAAAAATGGAGGTTGTGGCCACAGGAGTGGTCAACGCTGAGAAAGAGTCGGTGGCCCCCATCCTGCCGTTAGGGGCCCCTCGGAGCGGCTCGTTCGAGAGCCAACAAAACCCCGAGCTAGCTGCAGTCGAGCAGCTCGAGAACATGGCACTGGACTCGGCAGGGATTGGCCAGCCTGTCACCATGGCAACAGAGCAGGAAGAGGTGGACAGCGGCGAATGCCGAAACCTGAAGAAAGTCGTCAGCGTGAAGGTAAGAATAAACACACTCCGTTCTGTTTTTAATGAATGAAAATGTCTCTTCCTCTTTCACTCATGATCTCAAACATCAGATCAGTGATCAGTCTGCTGCTCTGTCTGTGGATAAATGATCAGTTTAATAATTATTCTCTGTGAAGTCACAGGACTCATGAAAGACGGATGAATTCAGATCAGATAGAAGCAGCAAAGGATGAAGTTGACTTTTATTCCCCTTTTATTTGAGTTCAGCTCAAAAAACACTGGATCCTTCATTTCCCATCATGCAGCCTAACGCATGTTTGAGTCCGGCGCTCTGTGCCTGGTGGATACCCATCCTGCCTTCAGGCCTCTGATGTTTTATTTTAACTCTGAACCATGAAACTGTGTCAAAGCTCTCGGTGTCATGGAGCAGTAACCCGTCCTGCCGGCCTGTTTCAGGCTGCAGCGATCAGCCATTCAGAGCGCCGTGGATGGCTGCTGACAGGTTTCTCTCTGTGCTCACTTGGGGTTTTCATGCTGTCAAATGAGCGACCCAGCAGGCTGCTGGTGTCTCAGTTTCTTCACCTCATAATGCTTTGACATCTAAATCCTTTAAACTGTCGTGTAGTGATAAATCCCTCGTCATAAATCTGTTCTGGCTGTAATAAAAAGTCCAAGTCTTTCCTTCTTGTGTTGCATCTCATCAGCCTGAGATGTTTGTAACACTGAAGGATAAAATTCATGATGAAAATTAGAAGAAAAGACTTCAGTCAGTGTTTTTCAGCGTCGTTTCTCAGCCTGCAGGTGAAGAATTTCATGCTTTAAGCTGTAAATGTTGTTACACAACTCGGTGTCACAACAATGAGATGTATTGATTAGCAATACATGAGAAAAGCTGCTTGCGGGCAGAGTTTGCTAAACATCCGCTAGTCCTAAGCAGGGTTAACTGCAGGGTCAAGCTGCCTCAGGTCAAAGGTCAGAGTTTAGCCTCAATCTGATCAACTGACTGAAGGCATGATTTTAAGGAAGCATTTCAAACTGAATGATCTGAAACTGAAAGAAGAATAGAAATATAACTTCTGATAACAACTGTAAAGACTAATAACTCCATCATTATTACTAAAACATTTATGTACATTATATTTTTCAATGCACAAAACCAAAGTTATCATCATAATAAATGTGAAAACAGAACACAGAAGGCAGGAGAGCAGATCAGGGATCAAACATCTGCATTCCTTAATTATGAACTAGAAGTGAGGAGAAACACCAGCCTGCTGTGACTTGTTGGCCTCCATCAGGTTTAAATGCCACATCACTCACTCATCAAGTCACTCACTCACACATAACAAGAGAGTTATGACTTTCCTTCAGAGGAAAGCTACCTGACCAATAAAAACTTTCACATTTAATTGTAAGCAAGAATATTTTGTTTGCGCAGGAAACACATTTGTGAGCCTTTTTTACGTGTGTGTATATATAATATATATTGATATATTTTTGTGTTGTCATTTCTGAGTAAATAACAAAATATTAAGTTCTTCTTTGTGTATCCATTAATACTGAAATCAGATTCCATGCATGGGCTTTTAATTTGAGGTTAAACAGGCTGTGGATTCAGCATCACTCGGCTGGTTCGGGGTTGAACGGGTTGGTGAGTCCAGCCGGCGTGGGTCGTCTCTTCATGGTTACACAGGGTTAATCCTGTTGATTTCAGGGTTAATCTGTTGGTTGATCCTTGGTTAAACATGCTGTTAATTCCAGGTTAAACAAGTCTTTAATTGAGGTATATGAGTTGCTGATTTTGAGTTGAACATGATTTTATTTCAAGATAAAATTTGCTGTTCATTCATGAGCACACAGGAGGTTATTTTTGTAAAAATCCAACATTTCATTCCAGTATTTAGTTTCTAGATTGTGTTTTTTCTCTGTGAAGGCAACAAAAGCTGAATGGTTGAAGCATTTTAATTTGACACCGGTCCAGCTGCTGTCAGCTGATTGCTGATCTAAATTTCACAATAAAAGCATCTCATAGATCAGTGTTACTGCTTGACATTTCCAAGATCCACTTTTGGTTGGCACCACTGCAGCCAAACCTCCCAGACAGGAGACACTGAGTCAATTTCAGCTCCACAGATAGAAACGTGGACTTCAACTCAGACTAAACACAGGAGCAAGACGGTGGAAAAGCAGAGAAGTGCTCTCTTCCTATTGGCCGGTTCACAGTGGAGACAGACAGGATGGTTAGTGAGAGAGACAGCTGAGGGTGGGAAACTCTTCCTGTGGACACTTTAACTCAGACAGCTTGGCATCACATCTGGGCGCTTCCAGCTGCTTTTAAGCTGTTTGACAGAAAGAATCTGAGACTTTTTCACAAAAGTCACAGTTTAGTTTGAATCCTGGCTGAGATACAAATCTGATTGTTTTTTTAATGATCGACAAAATCTTCTGTTCCACTTTAATTTACTCAGTAACTGCAAATGCTGAGTGAGTTAAAGGAAAAAATAAAACCTGTTTGGGAATCTTCACATTCATCTTATAACTGTTTAAAGTTTTCATGCAGTTCTGATGTGAATAATTCTTCATCAACCCAAAACATCGTGTTGTTGTGAGAACTGAAGCACTCAGTCACAAGTTCAAAGCTCTTTGATCAGAAAAACTGCAGCAAACACAATATTGATGATTAAAAAATAAAAGTATTTGTTTTTTAAAGAATCATGACAGAGACATGGACGAGAGTGAAGGTTCATATTCAGAAAACCAGAACTCGGTCCAAGTCGAACTCAGATCCAAACAGCTTCATGGTTCAGAATAAATTCACTTTCTGAGTCTTTGCAGTTACGAACTCGAGAACTGAGATTTACGTTTTTTTGTGGGTAAATTCTAAATATTCTAAACTTACTGTTGCAGTTTGTTAACGTCCCAGTAACACTGAAACTGCATTAATCTCTTGTTCATATTAACACAAGCCAAGCTAGCTGGATTAGATAAACAGAGGATGACCACGATGAGACCTTCATCACCTCTGAGGTCATTTGCCAAAAGGTTGGTTTCTTTTACAAAAACATGTATTTTGGCCTGAATTCAGACGTCTGGGCCTGATGTATGACGGATGACTCTGGATGCACTGAGATGAAATAAATGCTCAGAAAAGAGGTCGATGACACATCTCAGATACCCAAAATGCAACGGGAAACACCGCGTCCTGAAGCTGGCAGCTGAGCGCAGCAGATCCCAGTTCACCCACCGTAACCCAGTTCAGAGCCTGTCACTTTATATTAACTTGTGTTTGTGCGAGCTTCGCCTGACGGTTGATTTAGTTCAGCCTTGTTACTTTTATATCTTCGTATATATTTTTGTGACAAAAGTTTCCTGAGTTATTTCTCTCCGTTGCAGTTTCATTTTGCTTCTGCTGAAGCGACTGTCTGAAGCCGGCCAAGTGCTGTAAACTCGAGTCTGGAAGGTATAAAGGTATGAAGCGGCGGCTCGTGCCAAGGCTCGCTCTCCACCTGAACATAAAACCTGCAGCAGACAGCAACAGGCGCTGCTCTTTGGGGGTTCTCCAAGTGCTTTCTGGGAAACTGAAGTGGAGGGAAACGGAGTGGGCTGAGGGGAAAGTGCGTTCGCTGTAAAAGTAAATTAAAGCATCTTGTGAAGTTAACGGGCCCCCTGACGCCTCGGCCAGCGTTCCTGGAAGTGTGTTGAACAGAGAAGGTCACATGTCTGAACCCTGTCGCAGCCTCTCCTCGGTCACATGATCCCTCAGCAGGCGATTGGTGGAAACGACCGACTCTCCCGTCTGATCTGATGATGAAAGTTGGCTTGTTTCGAAACTCCTAAAAAATAAAAACTAACAGTTCCTCGTCCTTAAACGTTAAACTCGTTCTGGTTTATTTCTGCGTTAGTTTTCTCTGAGATCGCAGTGTCTCTTCTTGTTGTTGGAGTCCTGGGCCTCCATCCAAAGGGAGAGTGAGAGAGAGAGGCCCCCCCCCCGCCTCCCTCCCTCCGACCCAGATGTTATTCCAGTGTCTCGGCGTCCCGTGGAGAAATAACTGCTAACCTGTTGTTCATTTCTAACATTCCTCTGAGTGTGTGTGGGAGCGGCGGGGGCTGCCTTACCGGAGCAGGAGGAGGCCTTCAGTCACTGAGGAGTTGGGGGGGGTTGTGTATTTGTTTTGGTGAGAGGACCTTGAATAAGGTCCTTGAAAGTTTGGTGGGTTTTAGCTGGTGTTTCAAGGGAGGCCTTGAGAACCTTGTGAGACATGTTGAGGAGTTTCCAGGCGTCCTTATCATCCCGTCTTCAGTGTGAAGGCCTCCAACATGTGTGTGTGTGTGTGTGTGTGTGTGGCATTGGACACGTGTGAAGGATGACCATGGTGGGGGGGGGGGGCACAGTATATGTCTTATGGGGAGGTGCAGTAATAAAAGCCATCAGGCATGATGTGTAGCACAGAGAGTTCTCCATGTTCCATTATTACACTTTTTTTTAATGCAACAACAGAACAGAACGTTTCTGTCTTTGTTTCGTTGTTTCTGTGAGTTTTCTTTCTTCTCCTCGTGGATTCGTTCAGTCTTTTTAAAAACACACATTCAGTTATTTTCCGCAGTGATGGTTCAAGGCTTTTGCATCGTTTCGAGTTCCCTAATTTCCACTGTGGAAGTTTTATAATGACTTTCACACTCTGAGAGGTGAAACTTGGGGCAAGATGATGGAAAAGCAGGAACTCTGACACAGAATGAGATTCTTCATTAGTTATTTTGTGCATTTTAAGGATTCAGAGGTCAGTTTACTTGTTTTCTAGTTTTCCAGCTCTTTTTAATGATATTTGAGATGATTATAACCATCTAATGTCTGTATGATACTTAAAGCAGTCACATCAGGAGCAGGTTGATGGGAAACAGGGAAGATTTTTTTCAAAATAACTTATATTTGTTAAAGGTGACACAGTGTTTTAATGTCGCAGTTATTCACAACCTGCTCAAAGATCATCAGTCGGTCATGTTTGCTGTTGAGTCAGGCAACAATCACATCATTTATTTGGTAAAAATGAATCAACAGCAGGTTTGAAAGTGCTTTTATTGTTTCGATTTAAAAAAGGAAAGTGCAGAAATGTTCACAGGCTCAGCTTTAAATATGTGAGGATTTACATTTTGTCTGTTTGATATCTTTGTAAACTGAATATCTTCGGGTTTTAGTTCATTTTTCAGAAAGAACAAACAGTTCAGACGCCTCATTCATGTTTCTGCTCACTGATGTTTCAGTTCAGGATCTGCAGAACGTGGATGTTTCGGATGTTCAGATCTGATAGTTAAAGTCCAGAAGTTTTCATTTTATTTTATGAATAACGTCGTAGTTGTGACCCCGATGGTCTCTTGTCCTACAGGACTCACGGTGTCACGCCAACCTGCTACAGGTGTTTTGTATTTAGAGACCGCCATGATGGAAGAGTTTGCTGCTGTTCACCACCTCATGTTGTTTTCTTTAATCGCAGAAAAACTCATTTCTGTGAAGAGACTTCAGTGTGTCTGAATGTCCTGATGGGTCAGATCCAGCATGGCGACCGGGGGTCTTCTCCGGCTGCTCCGTGGGGGGGATATAAAGGGACTTTGTGTCGGTTCGGTGACACGTTGAAGGAGCGTCGGCTCTGCGTCCATGAGAGACAGAAGACGAGTCTCTGATCAGGATCACCGTCTCTCTCTCTCAGCGAGCGAGTGACCTTGAAAGGAATGTGGCTTGTTGTTGTAATGAATACCTCTCTGACTGAATGGAAATGGGGTGGGGGGGCGCTGGTGTTTCCCAGCCCAGGAGGCGTCCAATCAGAGCTGTGAGTGCGTTTGTTGGTGAAAACTCTGCAGCCAATAGCAGAGCAGTGAAGCAGACCCCTCCCCTCTCTGAGAGGAGGTGGAGGGGGGTGTGAGATGTAGTTGGTTGTTTGTTTCTGCTCGTCAGGGGGGGGGTTTCCCAGCACTTCAGCTTGTTTTTTTTATTATTCATAAAGAGGGGGAGGACAGAGGCTGGAGGGCTGCTTTCAATGCCCTGTTAACCAGTCGGTAAACGCCTGGCGGTCTTCACCGTGCCCCCCAGGTCAACTGTCAGAACTCCTGCTTTCCATAATGTGTCCCGGCAGGTAAATCAAGGAAAAACGTGTTATTTACCTGAAAAGAAAGTCATCACCTTTATGAGTAGTGGTCCCGTTCTGTCTCAGCAGAGACTTCAGACCTTTAAATGGACTCTGTCTCTTCTCTGTCAACCCCCCCCCCGTTCCTTCGTGGGTCATCAGGGTGAATCAGAACCTGGAGATCTGCTTTTTTAGTCCAGATAAGCTTTTCAGTGGCACTCTTAGGAACTCGTGTGGGGTTTGATGTCCTGCTGAAGGACATGCTGACATGTGGACCGGAGGAGGGTGGGGGTCATGAGGAGCTCCTACCAGTTAATGACCCCTCCACCTCCTAAACGGGTCAGATTAAAACTACACTGGTGTTTGTAGATCCCTCCCCCCCTCTGTCTGATGGCGGCAGTCACTGAGGCGTCACTGTTGTGGAGACGTGAAGGCGTGTCATGATGTCCTGTCCTGTCCTGGTCCTGTTTGTCCTGGTCCTGTTTGTCCTGGTTCTGTTTGTCCTGGTCCTGTGTGTCCTGGTCCTGTGTGTCCTGGTCCTGGTCCTGTGTGTCCTGGTCCTGTGTGTCCTGGTCCTGTGTGTCCTGGTCCTGGTCTCTGTGTGTCCTGGTTCTGTTTGTCCTGGTCCTGGTCCTGTTTGTCCTGGTTCTGTTTGTCCTGGTCCTGTGTGTCCTGGTCCTGTGTGTCCTGGTCCTGTGTGTCCTGGTCCTGGTCCTGTGTGTCCTGGTCCTGTGTGTCCTGGTCC
>JAPZDV010000023.1:25615843-25628228 GCA_029814665.1 Acanthurus lineatus
CTGCGCGCCCCTCTCGCTCTCCCCTCTAAACAACACTCTATCCCCTCACCCCGCCAGATACACAGACACACCCACACACACACACACACACACACACATAGTTTAGAGGAATAAACAGAATCAGAAACACTGACACTGAAACGATCAATAAAAAATAACTTCAGTTCAATCCACTGACGGATCAATGGACCCGAGGTTTGAGATTTTTCCCGCACATCTAATCTAAGAAGCATAAAGGGGATCACAGCTGATCATAGTCGATCTATATCTATCAGAGTTGATCACAGTCGATCACAGTTGATCTATATCTATCAGAGTTGATCACAGTCGATCTATATCTATCACAGTTGACCACAGTCGATCACAGTAGATCTATATCTATCTGAGTTGATCACAGTCGATCATAGTCCACTACAGTCGATCACAGTCGACCACAGTTGACCACAGTCGATCACTGTAGATCTATATCTATCAGAGTTGATCACAGTCGATTTATATCTATCAGAGTTGATCACAGTCGATTTATATCTATCAGAGTTGATCACAGTCGATCTATATCTATCAGAGTTGATCACAGTAGCTCACAGTTGATCAGAGTGCAGACAAGTTTTTTGTCTTTCACACTTTGAATCACTTCAGGACGACCTGCCAACACTCAGTCGATGGATCACCAAACAAGCTCCGGAGGTGAAAGGTTTCATTGATCAGAGATCCTGTTTGCAGCTCGTCAGCCGTCAGATTCCTCAGCAGGTCGCAGACTCTGACTTCAGCCGCCGGGCTCAGGATTTTCTGACACTTACTGACCAGGTAACTGATTCTCATTCATGAGAAACGTGAAGCTCAGCACAGCGACATCACTGAGCCACGACACAGAGCTGCATCCGCCAAGACTGACTGATCAGGATCAATCAGCTCAGCGATCAATCAGCTCAACGATCAATCAGTAAAACAATAGGTAAGAAAAAAAATACATGTGATTAATATTTTTAAATTCAGAAGCTTCGTCTTGATGCAACAGAGATTAAAAAACGCGTTCATGTTCATTCAACTGTTTCCATGGTTACTGAGCAGCTGTATAACCATGACAACCACTACAGGAACACACACACACACACACACACACTCACACACACACGCAGAGTCTGGTCCTACCGACACCGTCCTGCTTCTTCACGTCGTCCATCTTCTGTCTGTCTGTCTGTCAGTGTGTGAGCACAGGTGAGGCAGAGTGATGACGTCACAGGACAGCACACACACACTCACACACACACACACACACACACACACAGTAAGCAGATTGAGGGGCCGTGCGAGGATCAGCTAGTTAAAGAGAGAGAGACAGAGTGTCTGTGGCTCGGTCGTCCGGTGCAGAGTGCAGGCTGGACGTCCCAACACTGCAGCAAAGCATGTTGGGACGTCCACAGTCAGGGAGGGGGAGGGGTGGGGGTGGGGGGGTGTGACTGTCTCACATTCCTGGCTCTGAGCCTGAAACATCCAGCAGAGTGCAGGAAAGCAGAGAGAGAGACAGCTGCAGCAACGAGAGGACGACAGGAAGAGCGACAGATACGAAGGAGGAGCAGACAGGAAGCAGGTCAGAGGAGTGTTTTCTGAATGCTGCAGGTGAGTCACATGACACAGGAGCACCTGTCACACCTGTCCGTCTCACTCACGTAGCACAACTGGTCAACATCCCTGTCAGTCAACATGGATGAGGGCTGAGCCCTCTGATTGGTCAGAAAGTCACAGCTCTGTCGCCATGTGAGTATCAGCATCACGGTGCCTGGTGGTCAGAGGTCAGAGGTCAGAGGTCAGCTGCATGTTATCATGATGCGTCGCTGAACTCCTGACCTGAGGTAACCCGAGTTAACCTGAACTCCTCATCTGAAGACGGTCCAACGGCTACGACTGACTCAGGATCAGATCAGCTGATTCAAACTGTCCTGAAGGGAAACAGGAAGCACTTTCATACAGTTTCTGACCCGAGACTGAACGGCTCAAACATGTGACCGTGTGACCATGTGACCATGTGACCATGTGACCATGTGACCATGAACCTGGCTTGTATGACACAAACACACTCAGCTTCTCCTCAGCTGGTTCATTTGGGCCTAAAAACCCTGAAAGTGTGTTTTTCTCGCAGCAGCTTCACTTCCTGTGGACTGAATCTGAAACCAGACGAGTCAGAAAGACAAAAACACTGAACACGTTCACACACACTGCACAACATCTACACACCACAAGCCCAACACAGAGTGAGGCTCCTGCCTGTCTGTCTGACTGCCTGTCTGTCTGTCTGCCTGTCTGTCTGCCTGTCTGTCTGCCTGTCTGTCTGTCTGTCTGTCTGCCTGTCTGTCTGTCTGTAGGCATGCTGGTTGTAAACGTCACCTGGAGGAACAAGACCTATGTTGGGACCCTGCTGGACTGCACGAGACATGACTGGGCCCACCCACGGTACACACACACACACACACTTTGAAATAGCTTCAGTCTTGCAGATCTGTCATGAAGCTCGAGTACCTGAGCTTGAGCTCCGTCAGGTGGCTCTCGCTGTGTTCAGGTGTGTTTGAGTGATGATCGTCTCCACCTTCTCCGTGTCTGCAGGTTCTGTGAGTCTCCTACCAGCGACGTGGAGATGCGGAGTGGGCGTGGTCGGGGAAAGAGGATGCGTCCCAGCAGCAACACGCCGCTAAACGACAACAGCAACTCCTCAGACAACAAAGGCAGCGGCAGCAGCAAGACACGCGGCGCCGCTGCCAACAGCAAAGGCCGGCGAGGCAGCCAGACGGCCGGCGGCGCCGACGACGTGAAGGCCAGCCCGTCGTCGGCCAAGAGGAAGACCAAACCCGCCTCTGACATGGAGCCCACCTCCAGCTCCGAGGACACCAAGGCCTCAAAGCGGATGAGAACGAACTCCACCGGCGCCGCGCTCCCCCTCCCTGGAGGAAAATCTGACCCCCTGCCCCCCCCACAGCTGGACCGGACCTGCCCCTCCCCCGTGCTCATCGACTGCCCCCACCCGAACTGCAACAAGAAGTACAAGCACATCAACGGGCTGAAGTACAACCAGGCTCGAGCCCACAACGACCACGACGTGCGACTGGACCAGGACGGCGACAGCGAATACGGAGACGACCCCGCCCTCCACCCCGACCCCGCCTCCTGCAACGGCGCCGCCATCTCTACTGCCCGCTCCACCACGCCAAAAGGACGGGGATTCGATGCCCCCTCGCCCTCGCCAGGGAAGCTGACGTCAAAGGGGAAGAAGAAGGCAGGCGAGGCCGAGCCGGAGGGGACAGACGGCGGCGAGGAGGGGGCGTGTCTGACGGACGAGGCCAGCAACGACGGGATGGACGACAGGAAGGCCAAGAAGATGGCGCCCGGGGGCAAACCCGATAAACTGACTCAGAAAGGCCTGAAGCCGACGCGACCCGCCGCCCCCGCCGCCCCCAGCGCCCCCTCCCCCTACGCCCTGCAGGCCTCCTCTCCTGCTCTGGGCTCAGTGGTCCAGTCCGTCCCCAAGAGCCCCCAGCTGAAGAACATCCAACCCAAACCCCCTCCACTGGCCGACCCCGCCTCCAGCCCCACCCTCAACAAAGACAAGAAGAAGAAGGACAAGAAGAAGAGGGAGGGGGGGAAGGAGGGGGACAGTCCGAAGGCGATGGGTAAGGGGGGGAGGCCGGAGGAGGGGCGGAGCCCGTACTCGGAGGCGTCGGACGCTTTGCTCAACGGCTCCTCAGAAGCTCATCAGAGCCGCCTGGCGAGCATCAAGGCCGAGGCCGACAAGGTGTACAGCTTCTCCGACAACGCCCCCAGCCCCTCCATCGGCGTGGCCAGCAGGATGGAGGCCGGCCTCGCGCCCCCCCTCCACCTCAACCAGAACGGAGCCGACAACGCGTCCGTCAAAACTAGCAGCCCCGCCTACTCCGACATCTCCGACGCGGGGGAGGACGGAGAGGGAAAGACGGAGGGGGTGAAGGTGAAGGCCGAGCCCGACCAGGGGCCTCGTGAGGGGGCCAAGAAGGCGCTGTTCCCCCCCCAGGCCCCCAGCAAGGAGTCACCATACTACCCCAACTACGACTCCTACTACTCCCCCAGCTACCCCAACCCCAGCCCAGGAGCCGCGCCCTCAGCACCCCCCCACGTGGAGGGAGCTCAGGTGAAGGTGAAGAAGGAGGAGGAGCAGCCGGAGGTGGTGGAGGAGAGCAAACTGAAGGTGGAGCCTCCGGAGGAGCGGAAGGCGGAGCCAGGCCCTCAGCAGCCGTCCGTCATCCAGCAGCGCTCCAACATGTACACGCAGCCGCTGTACTACAACCAGTACTACGTCCCCCCCTACTCCTACTCACCTGACCAGGCCTACCACGCCCACCTGCTGGCCTCCAGCCCCGCCTACCGCCAGCAGTACGAGGAGCGGCAGCGGCAGGCCGACAAGAAGGCCGAGGGCAAAGAGCGGGAGGCAGGGGGGAAGGAGGAGTGGAAGCAGAAAGCCTCGGTGCCCCCCACCCTGTCACGGGCCCCCAGCCTCACAGACCTGGGCGCCAAGGGGGTGTTAAACCCCGCCAAGCCGAAAGAGCCGCCGCCAGCATCAGAACAGGCCAAGTCGGTCATCATGGGGAAGGGGGAGGACGCCAAGGCGCCCGCCCCCCCGCCCGAAGGGCTGAAGATGAAGCTGAGTGAAGCAGGTCATCATGTGAAGGAGGAGGTGAAGCCAGGGGGGGAGCCAGGCAGGCCGGCAGGCGTGGAGCCCGCCATGTGGTACAGACAGGTAACTGCACTCTGTTCAACCCAACCTGCTGATCTGAGAGCAGCTGTGAGCCTCTGATCATAAAGAAGAGTTCAGTCTGAGCTGAAGTTCAGGATCTGATCTCATATCAGATCCGTTATCTCAAACAGCTGCTCGGGGGGGTTTTATAGTTCAGGTTCTTTGGTTTTCACTCCTCAAACTGACTCCAGATCAGATCAGCAGGAGATCAATCACTCTGAAACATCTGTCCGTTTTCCTCTCTGAGTCAGAACTGATCAGCTGATCACACGAGTTAAACTCAGATCTCAGATCAGCGTGTGAAGGTTCAGGAGGCATTTTGTCTCACTTTCAACCCTCAGTTTGTTTATTTGTTAATAAAAACTGGCCTCAGCTTATCAATAACAGAAGTTGATCAGATATCTGAGTTTTCGCTTGTTGTTGCTGTGAATGTTGAAATAAAACTGATGAGATTAAATGATCTGAAATGATTCATTGATCATTGATCAGTGAACTTCCTGCTGGTTTAAACTCTGAAGCTGCAGTTGAATCTCATCACTGGTTGCAAACAGAAACAGAGACTTCCTGTTTATTAAAGCATCATGATGGAGATTTGGACGGTGACCTCAGCAGGTGCATGCTGGGAAAGTGACCCTGTCTTTAACTTTAACCACAAAACTCGAGAGTCCAATTGAGTCGAGTCCACATCATCAGCTGTTGTTTCGTGTCTTCTTCTCTGCAGGAGCCGGACTCGCGCCTGTGGCCGTACGTTTACCCCAACAAATACTCGGACGCTCCGAAGCCGCAGGAGGACGACAGGTGGAAGGACGACAGGGAGAGAGAGCGAGACAGGAAGGGGAAGGAGGAGAGGCCGCGGCCCAAGGAGGGCCTGCAGAAAGAGGAGGCCAAGGAGGGGGCGGAGGGCCGGACTCAGCTCCCTCCAGAGGAGCACCGGGGCGGGGGCAAGGAGGCTCGACCCCCCCACATGCAGTTCTCCTCCCCCCTGGCCCAGCACCAGGGTTACATGCCCTACGTGCACGGACCTTACGCCTACAGCCACGGCTACGAGCCGAGCCACCCCGGCTACAGAGGGATGCCCTCGGTCATGATGCAGAACTACCCGGGTAAGAGGAGCGGCGCTCTCTGTGGTCAGCAGGGTGGAATTATGGGTAAAAAACCGTTAGGTTACCTGGGTAACGTCCAGGATCAGTGTTGACACATTGAGATTCATGACTTCATTTCATAAAAGCTTCAGATGTTTCGAGCAGCTCGTTGAATCTGCAGACGTCAGAATCCGACTGTTAGAGCGTTAAAATGACCATCATGCACCTGTCAGCTGGCGTTCAGTGTCATGTCTCTGTCCGCAGGCTCCTACCTGCCCGCAGGTTACTCCTTCCCTTCGTACGGAGGAAAGGTTGCAGCAGGGGAGGAGGGCGAGAAGCCCCCCCGGTCCAGTCCCACGGTGAAGCCGCCCGCGGAGGCCAAAGCTCTGGACCTGCTGCAGCAGCACGCCAGCCAGTACAAGAGCAAGTCGCCGTCCGTCCAAGACAACAAGACGCCGCACGAGCGGGAGAGAGAGCGAGACCGCGAGAGAGAGCGAGACAGGGAGCGAGAGAGAGACAGGGAGAGAGAGGGCGACAGGCCGCGCTCCTCCCCCTCCCAGCGCATCCTGCCCTCCCATCACCACCTGGGATACCCGCTGCTGTCGGGACAGTACGACCTGCCCTACGCCTCAGGTGAGACGCCGCTGTGACACACGTGTTTCTGTCTGACGATCACACACACACAAACACACACACACACACGCACACACACACACGTCCAGATGTTTGCAGCAGCTGCACTGAGTCAGAGGAGCGTCACTGTGATGGAGTCGGTCCCTCAGAATCGACACCTGAACTTCACCTGCAGCCGGCGGCCCCTCACAGGACGCTGCTCTGTCCACAGTGACTCACCTGAGGCCTCGTAACGAATCCTGCCGCCTCACAGGTTAAATGTTAGAGAGCGCCGGTGTGACACGCGCGTGTCTGAACCAATCAGAAGCTCCTCGTACGCGGGATCGATGAGTCGGCCATGTTGGATCTGACTGACGTCTGTCTCTCTCTCTCAGGTCTCTCCTCCTCAGCCATCGTCGCCAGTCAGCAAGCGTCTGCCCCGTCCATGTACCCCCCCGCACGGAGGTGAAAACGGTAAGAGACACACACACACACACACACCTGTTTGTGTCTTCCTGTCCACTGCAGTGAATTAGTCTCTGTCTCAGTCTGCAGCACCACCTAGTGGTCACACATCAGCACAGTTGATCTTTTTGAGAACTAAAAAATCTCTCAAAATAACCTGAAGATGAAAATGTTAAACTTTACATCAGTGATGTTTGTGACTGAAACAGGTTGAGTCCTGATCTCAGAGGTCAAAGGTTAAATTTCTTCATAACTGTTAAATTGAAGGATTAACGAAGACTGATGAGAAAACTAAGCTGCTTGTTTCTTCTTAACATTCTCGTCAAACGTCTTTATTTTCCTGTCAGACTCTTTAAAAGCCTTCAGATATCATCATTCAAATATCGTCAGGAAGAACTGATCTCAGTTCAGTAATGTGATCAGTCAGAGAGATGAGAAACACACACACACACACACACACACACACACACACACACACACACACACACATCCCGCAGCCTTTCCCTTTGACCAATGACGTCCTCTCACCTGTCTGCAGGCACACCTGATTGGCTGACCTCCACCCCGCCCAGAGTCATGTGAGCAGATCACATGAGGAAGCGTTTCTGTTTAAACATCAGTTCAATGGTGTTTGTGTATGTTTGATTTCCTTGCCTGGACGTCCAGCCGGCTGCTCCGCCCCTCGTTGGACTGCTGAGACTTCAGGAGGATTGAAGGCCTGTTACTGGTTCTGCTGGTTCTGCTGGTGCTGCTGGTTCCAGACGGTGCTGTGGTGCTCGGGTGGGTGGGCAGCAGAGGGTTTGGCTCACAGACTGAGGACAGAGAGGACGTGGTGGGTGGAGACGCGTTGTGATGCTGCTGGTTGTTGTTTCGGAGGCAGACGGCGGCGGTGACGGCGTTCCGCTGCGTTCGAGGAACAGACGAGGCGGTCACTTCCTGTTTGCCGAGTTTCAGTTGCTTCATTTTTAAGGCACATTTCTGTGACGCCCTCTGACCCCCAGACTTGAGTGACATGTGACCTCTGAGAGGCAGCGGCTCCGCCCTGAACTCCACCTGACGGCGCCACACTTTGACCTGGAAGTTTCTCAGCTTCACAGGAAATACAAAATACTGAGGATGGAGGAGGACGGACCAATCAGAGGGCAGCGTGCGGACTGATGCTGCGTCCTCAGACTGACCGGCGGCGGCGGCGTCAGACTCCTCCTCCACAGTGTGTAGCTGTACTGTACTCTGTGTGTGTGCGTGTGTGTGTGTGTGTTTGTGTAAATACTGTACAGGGAATTATTTTAAAGAGCCTGTTGGATGCTGTTCGATTTCCTACTCTTCTTTTTGTCTGGTAGCCTCTGCCTCTGTTTTTCTACTGTTGTTGATCTGATATTAAACCTGTAGCTGGTGGAACGGCGCCCGCGCTCAGTGTCGTCATTTATTCGCCTCAGCAGCAGACGGACGGACGGACGGATCATGTTGAATCATTAGAGTCACTTTCTGTGCAGATTCATCTGGTTTTAAATCAGCATCAGAGTCAAACTAAGCTGCCAGGATCCGTTTAAAACCTCAGGAACGTTTCTTCCACCAGAGGAACAAACATCATGATGCTCAGAAAACTCACAGTTCAGCGTTTCACGTCACAGAGATCAGTGTTCATGTTCTCTGAGTAAAAGATCTTTTCTGGAGTTTGAACGAAAACGACTTCTAGTTTTTTAGTGAAGTTACTGAAACACTTTGTTGGAAAAAGAGGTGTTTGTTTTCAGAGGTCACGAATTCTCCAAACTTCATCTTAACTCAGTTAAAACCCTGATTAATAAAATGTTTCCCAGCAGAAAATAAATGTCAGTTTTTCACACGTTCAAACAGCGTTTCAGCTCATTTCCGTCACACATCAGGTGTTTTTTTTGTGCAGGTTTGATTCAAAAATGACAAAACATCCGGTTCTGAGTGTCTCTTGTTAAAAACTGGGGGGATTTGATTGGATTTGACCGCCACCCTCCAGTTCCCTCGTGATGCCTCACTGCCACCACAGGCGGCGCTGTGCCAGAAATAACTGCAGTTTGTGTTTTAAAGAAATAAATTAAAAAAGCAGTAATTTAAAACCGACCTGATCTGTGTTTGATTTGAACTGACACCCGCCAGCCAATCAGAAACCAGCTTCTTATGTCTTCATGTCATCATTGAGGTCAAAGGGACTTCATGAAGCATCTACATCCCATAATATGTTTATGCATTAATGTGTTCATTACTTGGAAGCTGCAGCTGATGAAGGTGGAGGTAGGTGTTGTTCTCAGTACGACCACCAGGTGGTGCCAAAGCTCACACACGTTCAGACTGATGAGTTTAAAATGAAAGTAAATCTTTTTGATATTAAACCTGAAACTGCAGGTTCTGTTTGAGTTTGACGTCTCGTTTGATGGTTTTATTCGAGCTTCACTCCAGTTTAAATTCATTCACAGAAATTTAAATCTGCTCCTCATGTCTGCAGAGCTCACTGAGGATCATCCTGTCTGGAAGATTTTTTCAGTATCAAAGTAATCCAGTATCAGAGTAATCCAGTAATAGTTGAATAAACTGCCTAAACAGTCTGACTGAAAGTGAACAAATAAAGTTTTTTTAAAAAACAGGCTTCAACTTTCAGCAGGTTGGTTTTGTCTGAAGGCAACTTTCCTCATTAAAGGTCCCATGCACTGTGGTTGTTAAGCCACTGGGAGGCGCTGTAGCATATTTAAACATGTCAGCTTTGGCCTGATTAAAGGGGCAGTTCACAGAAATCACACAAACCAAAGCTGTTTTCTCACTCACCAAGTTCTGCAGATACTTTTAGTTTTATTTGTCCTTTTTTGAATTTTGTTGCTGTTGTTTAAAGTTTGTTGGAAGCTGGAAATCATCAGGAAACAAACATGCAGCTCTGCAGAGGAAAGAGAACACGCTGAAGATTCAAGAGAAAAGCATGAAATGTGTTTTCACTCTGCTGTGCAAACAGACTTTCAGCTCAGAGGAAGTGAACCCTTCACATTAAAGTGCTGCATCTCCCGCTGTGACTGTTTGTGAGGCCTCTGACCTTTGACCTCTAACACTCACAGCTCTGAATTCACCTCATTTATAATCTTTTTCTGCAGAAATAAGATTTATTTATAAGATTTAATTTCATGACAAACCTGTTACAGACAGGAAGTGTCAGCTGGTTTGATAGAAACTGTGTTTTCTGAAGTCTGACATTAAATTGGTGGTTTGTGATTTTATTTTTACATCTTCCTTAATTCCAATGTTAGATCACATGACCACACAGCACACCTGATCCCAGGTAGAAAGTCTCCATCTTATCGAGTCATTTCTCTCCAAAATTTACTGTTTTCTGTTTGTTTCTGTTTGTTTTTTTAATTTTAAATAAAAGTGAAATTGTTTTACTCGTTAAACGGAAGTAAAAACTCGTTGCTGCATTATTGTGCCCGAACTGCGGTGCACGCGGGGTGAACAGGTGAAAGGTCATTCCTGCTCTCATCGTCTTTCTTCATGCTTTTATTTTGGTGCCTCCCAGCTACATACTTTTATTTTGAATGCCTCCCCATCACTTCCTGTATTGCGTCTGTTAAATGGCGCGAACTTGCCGCTCGCGCTCCCTCGTCAGCAGCCGCGGCGGCAGCAGCTCGGTGTCGGTCGGTCGGTCGGTTCCGTGACGGACGGACGGACGGACGGTAACGGACCTGCGGGACATCAGCGGACCTGAGGGAAGACAGCACCGAGGTGAGACCGCTGATAAAACCGTAAATGTTTGCGGACGTTAACGTTCCCGCTGATGATGAGGGGAGGAGTAACGGTACTCTGTAGTGTAATCATGAGCGGCGGTACTGTCGTTACTCAGTAAAGGAGACCGTCGGTGTTTTTACCGTTAGTGGTGTTTGTAATGATATTATTAGGATACTACAGTAACTGTCAGTACTGTACTGTAGATGCTACGGCAGCTAGAAAGTAACTAAGTACATCTGCTCAAGTATTCCAGTTTCTTCTTCTACCGTAAAGGCTTCTGTTCCGTTACATTTCAGAGTAAAATACTGCACTTTTTATCCAGCTATATTTATCTTTAGTTACGAATTACTTAGTTACAAGTAATTCATTTTAAAAAATGTGTCATTACTGATTACAGCCTCCATAGCCTCACAGGTCGGCGCTCTGTCACCGTTACGCGAGTAATAAAGTTACAGTTGTTAAAAAAAAAAAAACTTATTTATTTTCTAATAACAAAACTGCAGCGCTCCGCACTTTATTCTGAAAGGGTCTTTATGCACACAGAGTATTTTGACTTTAAATATTTGAAGTAAATTTTGCTGGTGATACTTCATGTACTTGAGTAAAAAGTAAAATTCAGTGTTTTTTTTCAGTGTTCTGCTTCTACTTTTACTCAGAATCACAAACACAGGAAGTTACTTCAAGAAGTTACTGAAGCAGAACTACTGTGTGTAAAAATACTCTGTTACTACCAAAAGTCCTGTATTTAAAAACTTTTCAAGGATTACAAAGTACAAACATCAAAATACTTAAAATACCTCCGGTGAGTACAAATTGTTAAAACTAGTCCCCAGTGGTTCATGTAATCAGATTACATTAACATTCAAACATTTAAAGAAGCTTGTTATTTGTTGTTTAAATGAAATGTTTTTCTTATTTAATTAAATGCAGTGCAGTGTAGTGTAGTAAAGTTACTTAGTTACTCTCCTCTGTTCATATCTCAGTTACATCCGTCGATGTTCTGATGTTTCTCACTTTGATTCAAACTTCAGAAAAGTTTCAAACTTTTTATCAAAAGTTAAAGAATCGACAAGTTTCGTGAAAATAATCAGCCAAGAAAAGTTACTGTCATCGTGTTTTTAACACACACACACACACACACACACACTCACTCACACACACACACACACACTCACACACACACACACACTCTCACACACACACACACACTCACAAAGACAGGATGAAAAAACTGGAAACAAAAGGAGAGTTTTGTATGAAAAGTCATGTGACGGAGTTGGTCGTCATGGTGACGGTTTGATCAGTTATCACCTCTCACACCAGAACGTATCAAACGTATTACATCTCTAAAGTAATAGAGTACAGTGGCCCCACAGCAGTAAATGTAGTCAAAGTAATGGAGTAAAAATAGGTAATAGAGTAAAGAGTAAAGTTCATCCTTCAGTTTATCACAAACAGTCTGAAAGTAACTTGTAACTAAAGCTGTCAGACAGATGTAGTGGAGTAAAAGTACAATATTTACTTCTAAGATGTAGTGAAGTAGAAGTTGTGTGTGTGTGTGTGTGTGTGCGAGTGTGTATGTGTGTGTGTGTGTGTGAGAGTGTGTATGTGTGTGTGTGTGTGAGAGTGTGTGTGTGTGAGTGTGTGTGAGTGTGTGTGTGTAAGAGTGTGTGTGTGTGTGTGTGTTTGTGTGTGTGTGTGTGTGTGTTCAAACAGAGGAAGTGTGAAC
>JAPZDV010000023.1:25651102-25664593 GCA_029814665.1 Acanthurus lineatus
AGCCTTTTTTTTTGTGTGTGTGTTGTTTTTTAGCCCATCGATGTTCTCCTCAAGTGTGTTTGAACCGTGTGTGTGTGTGTGTGTGTGTGTGTGTGTGTGTGTGTGTGTGTGTGTGTGTTTGTGTGTGTGTGTGTGTTCAGAGGTCACACAGGAAGGTGAAGTTTGCAGCCGCGGAGGACAGCGAGCGGTCGACGAGCTGCAGCAACACCGACACCGACCGAGAAACCTGAACGAAAACTGACCAGACCATCAGTCAGTATCTGAACTTCGTGTCTGAACCTGCTGAGATGCTGAAACCGCTACGTTTCTTTGTGCTTCATGACAGAGTTCATTTAATGTTCAGTCTCTGATTCTTTTTCTCCCAGAAACATCTGAACCCAGTGTTTACAGCTAGCTAGCTAATGTTAGCACGTTAGCATAAAGCACCAATGTGACTGAGTGCAGCCTCACAGAGAGCAGCAGGTGGGGCTGTTGTGTTGTTGTTTTATTCATAATTATAACTAAACCTTCCAACTGTTTGTTTTAAGGATGCTTTAAGAATAAAAAAGGATTTCTCTGCATGTTTAGATCTTTTCTTGTGTTGCTGATGAAGCAGCTGAGATGCTTCGTGTCTTCCAGTCTGCAGTGTTTGTCTGTTGGAGTTGAAGTGTTTCTGTACTTTGTTTCCTTTTGATTTGTGCTTATTTAAATCAAATAAAATGCAACTTGTTCAGTATAAAAAAAAACACTTCTTCCACAGCCTGATTTTTGGAGCCATTTTATCTGCACCGTTGCTTTCCATCACAGATGTGATTCAGACTTTTATATAAAGAAACACTGCATTGATTCTCAGGCTGCACCTGTGAGAGTGACGAAGAAGTTTCTCCAACTTTCTGGGCAAAGATTCCAAAAAATCTCACATCTCCAACAAACGCAGTGTTTCTCATTTTACTCTGAGCATGATGTTCCTTTCAAACCTGTTGAATAGGTCTTTGCATCACAAACATGTCGGACAGACATCACTTTACATGTTCTCAGGCATCTCTCCCATGTCAGCAGCTCTCTGGTGTTTTCTCCACTAGGTGGCAGCAGATCCTTACCTCTGCTCGCTGGCGTCTTCTCTGGGGGTTAAAGCTGAGGCTGAGGGACATGAATGAGATGAATATCAGCTCTTACAGGAACAGAAAGGTGTTGGAGAGGCTTCGGGCTCATGAGACGGAGGAGATTCATCAGCTTTCTGATATCAGAGTCGCATTAAACACGAGGGCAGAAAATGTGCAGAAAGTTCTGCAGAGACACAAAAACTCACAACAAACTGTAAAATGTCACAACACGTCCAGTCCAAACTGTGCTAATATTTGTTGCTTGCACACTATGATTAACATGAAGCAGGTAAGAACTTTTTATTTTCAGACAAACAAAGTGCCATCAGCGTGACAGAGTTGTGTGTGAGAGCAGCATGTGCAGTGCATGTAAGCGCGGTGGAAAAGCCCTTTAACACCGAGCCCTGCATGAAGCCTCCTCAGGCCAGGACGGCCGAGCATGTGGGAACAGTTAGCCAGCGTCTGCAGCTCCTCCGGCACCAAACTCTGCTTTAACTACAGCTCTTCCTTTCAAAGCAGAACCTGCATACGAGCTCGTGCACCAGACATGCAGCTATAAATAAACACAGCATCTACATGCATGTGTGCATCTGTCGCATGTTTTCTGAAAACATGGAAGCTCAGCAGACAGCAGTGTTGCTGCTTTACTGCGTTTCACTTCATTAAGATCAGAGGAGCAGCACGCAGACCTGCTCCACCAGCGTTATGAGGCGGGATTTTACACAAAACAACAAGACGCCAAGTTCATGTCAACAACAATCTGTGTGTCATGTGACTGAAAAATGTTTGCATGTTTAAAACTGTTTGTAGAGTTTTAACTTTCAGCTGCATTTTTAAAAAAAATTGGCATCAAAATTTTCTTTAATGCCTCTTTTCTTTCTGGTACATATTTTTTTATTTAGATGCTTGTTGCTTCTCATCAGGTCATCTGTTCAGAGATTTGTGGAGGAGCTGCAGCAGAACGAGATGTTTGTTGTTCGAGCTGTCAGACTTAAAAAAAACAGCCTGTAAACCTGTTGGACTTTGCACACCTGTGGACTCGAGACACCTGCAGCTGCAGACAGGCAGGACAACAAAACAAGACTGTGGCTCACGGAGGGATTCCTGCTCAGAATCACAGTGAAAGCGCCCCCTACAGGCGGCCCTGCCGGATCAGAGTCAGCCTCTTCATGATGGTTTGGTCCATTTCTATCACTGTAGCTGTTGTTATTATGTTATAACTGACATAGTGACAGAAACAACACACACACACACACACACACACACACACACACACACACACACACAGGTTTTTTAAGGAGATGAATGAGTGATTTTTGGGGCTGAAAGTGAGATGAGTTGACTGTGCAGATGTAGTTTGTCCTGTCTGATGCCTGTCAGAGTCTCATGTTTCTGTTCCTCTGTGACTTACTGACTGTCTTTACTGACTGTGTTTCTGTTTGACTGTCTCTGGCGTCTCTGGACGTTTATTAGCAGCAGTGTTTTCAGTCTGCAGGCTGGTTTGTTGTTCTGTGGTTGAAATGATCTCAGAGCAGTGTTTTTTTTTCCTGGCTGTGATGGTTTTGTGTCTGTTTCTCTGTTTTTATGTTGCTGTGAATCAGGTCGTCTCAGTGTCTCACTCCCTTCATGGTCATTTTCGTTCTTTTTGTTTTCGTACGTCTGGAAGAAAAGTGTAACAGATAACACACAGAAATAATCTGCTTTGCCTGTTTTTTTTAATTAGAAAAGTTTCACCATCAAACTAAAATATTCCTCTTCAGATCTGCTGCAAATCTTCTGGTCACATAAATATGTTTCGCTCAGGAGCTGATAATGGTTGGCAAAATCGTCGTGTTGTGTGTTTGAGCAGCTGTTCACACAAAAGAAACAGGCAGAAAGTTCTCATGAGATGACTGATGACTTTGCTTCAGGATGTGGACTCGATGCTCGAGGTGATGGGACAGGTTAACACCCACCTGTCTGTCCGTCAGCCTGTCTGTCTGCGGGTTGGACAACATCGTGATGTCGTGTTCACTGACTGACCCTCAGGCTCATTTACAGGCTGTTTTACCGTCTGTTTCACTTTAATTTTGCTGCTTTGACTCCGAGTTTCCACTTGTTATTTCCAGTCGCCTGCTGCCGTCCAGAAAGCAGCTCGGCAGTGTCTTTTTATTGACAGGGAGGGACCGAGTGTGTGAGAGTGGGTGTGTGTAAGTGTGTGTGAGTGTGTGTAAGTGTGTGTGAGTGTGTGTGAGTGTGTGTGTGTGTGTGTGTGTGTGTGTGTGTAAGTGATTTGGGACTCACCCTGTTTAAAACAAGACGCTGATCAGTCAAACTGTTTTTATGGTTCAGACTCGTTTCGGTTGTCAGTTAAAGTTACAATCACACAATTAATTCTTTATGACTTTGTGGCTGATGATGTTTTTTTTCTGCGTCGGAAACAAACCGGATCACTTTCAGCTGTTTGACAGAGTGACTGTTTTCTTTAAATGTCAGACACATGAGCGATGCACGTGCCACAAACACATTTCTGAGATCGAAAAGTGCTTCAATAACAAACAATTTGACTTCCTTATCTGCTGGTTTCTCCTGCTGTTTTTTACTTTCAACATGTTTCTTACCAAAAAGCCTCTTTGTTTTTAAAGGTTCATAAAGTTGGTGCAATCATTTTTTCTTTAGACGCTCCTCGCAGGTTTCCTCGGTGCCCCTCTCTAACTTTCTCTCCTGGGTAATTGGACAGATGTGAACATCTGGTCACAGACAGAAATGGAGGCATTTCCTGTTTTTGCACCAATCGGGACACACAGAAGCTGCAGCTATGAAAACGGAAGGTGAAGCAAAAGGCTCTTTAAAAACCAGATCAGTGTGTGTGTGTGAGTGTGTGTGTGTGTGTGTGTGTAAGTGTGTGTGTGTGTGTGTGTGTGTGCAGCAGACACATCAGGCAGGAGGAGGTGGGTTCACTGTGCTCCTCCTCCTCCTCCTCCTCCTCTCTTGCTCTCCTTCATCAGAGCAGCAGAGTTACGAATCAAACCACAAACACACACACTCACACTCTGTCTGTCCGTCCATCCGTCTGTCCGTCTGTCTCAACATTTCTTTCTCAGACACACTCATGGATTACCACCATCATCATCATCTTCATCACCTTCCTCTTCTGCTGCTGTGGACCTGCAGCCTGCTGCCAGGTGAGCGAGCGAGCACAGATCAGAGTGAGAGAGAGAGAAACAGGATGCTTCAGTCAGGTGCTGCTGAGGGATCATTGATTTCAGTTTCTAATTAAGAGCCCTCGTTAGCAAACCTCCTGCTGTCATGGCAACATATTGATCCCAGTGTGGAGGTTGAAAAAGCTGCACAGAGGGGTGCAAAAGGTGCTGAAGGTTTTCATATTTGCACAGTTTCATTTCTTTAAATCTGAAGCTCTGTGGGTTTTTTCCAGAATGGTTTCACGTTCAGACTCAGAGTCTTTAACAAATCTCAGTTTCACTTAAAAACATCAGAGCAGGTTTGTTTAAAATCCCTTTTTGAGCCTTTAAGTCTTCTTTTTTGAAGCTGCCTGTTGGCGTGGAGTCAGAGGAAACAGCCGGCGAAGCCTCTGACCAGCGTTCAAACACCTTCATCTGACGCTGATTTCTGACTTTTCATCTGCTCATGTTTTCCATGGAGAGCTCTTTACTGCAGAACATGAGGCTCTGCTCGCAGAAATCTCACACTTTTCTGCCTTTATGAGCCTCCAAAAGAGCCTGCATGTATTTTAAAGCCTCTAAGATGTTTTACAGTGAGAATTTACAGCAACTCAGATGTGATGAACCTTCATCTCCAGTCCAGGTGTCTCATGATGTTCAGTCAGCAGGTGTGTGTGTTGTGATGGAGGCTGAAAACAGGTGGGGAATTTGAAAAAAACTGCTGGGACCAAAGTTTCTTTGAGAATTTGTAAATATTTCATGGAGACTTGAAGCACTGACAGCGTCTCCTAGAGGCCACAGTCTTCACTGCATCCATCAACACACACACACTGATGACAGAAACATGACAGTTAATTTAATAAATCAAGTTCCACTTATCTGCTTTTAACGTTGTTTTCTATTATTCATCTTAAATGTGTTCAAAAGTATGAAGTTTTTCTTCATGTTTGAGTTGAAGGAAAGAAGATTTTCATGTTCTGGGAAACAGGAACCAAACAGGCAAACTGATGCTTAAATAAGGAATAAAAATGTCCCTTTAGTTTGACTGAAGATTTAGCAAAAGAATCTGTCGAAGAACAAAAACTGATATTTTTGGTTCATTCTTGCACACAGCAGCTTCACTTTCCTCTGTGACTCCACGTAGAGCAAAAACATTCACTGCTTTGTGGATGCAGATATTTTAAAATGATGGCTGTAATAAAACACTGTGTGCTGGAACAATGAGAATATTGGTGCTGCCAACCTCATCTGGATCATCCTGTACTTCTGGAAAGTACAGCCTCCCCATCAGGGACGTTTGGGGGTAAAATAATGTCTGCAGAACCTGATTTAGACTCCGGTTCCTGCATTAAAAATCACTCCAAAGGTTCCTGAGAAACCTTGAGAGTCGGCAGTCTGACATGAAGCTGCAGAAAAGCTTGGTGTCCAAAATGGAGAAGATTCAGTGTTCTGTAGTTTTATTTTGTAAAAATCTTAATATAAGTTGTGAATTAAAGATCTCAGAGTACTAAAATGACTCAGGAAGCTCAAAGTGTCAACTGATCAAAGTGTTTGGTTTGAAGGCAGAGTTGAACCTTCACAGAGAAGAACGAGATGAAGTTATGATGCTGCTGTCAGAGTTAAACTGAGGAGACATGAGTCAGAGGAAGTCAGAGTTTTCCTGTTTAAGCTGGAGCATTATGATGCATTGGAGCGGGTTTGTGTGGCGTTTGTTGCGACGGCTGCGAGGCCGTGACGTCACTCGAGGTTCAGCCTGCAGGCAGCGAGCGCTCGCTGGGAGGAGACGGCTTTCCCTCCAGGATCTCAGAGGGTGAACTGGTTTTTATGGCGTGGTTTTGGCTCTTATGATGATCGTTAAACTGCAGCACATCAGTCATGATGTTGTTGTTGTTGTTAGTCTATGGTTGATGAAATCACACAGAAAGGCAGCCTCCTCCACCTGCTTCACACAACACACAGGAAACGTCTCCAATGAGATGATCCAGTGATGGATTTTTTCCTCCTTGGTGACAAGTTCTGAATCCAAACTGTCCTTAAATGGGCTCAAAACTGTCCTGAGTGTCTCACGCTCAGTTTAAGCTCCGCCCACATGGCGCTCCACTCGCTCAAAACAAACCAAAGCAGAAATATGCGTTGGCCCGCTGCTGGCTTGGCATCACAGTTGCTCTTCATAGTAACCACAGACGTGCATGATGGTTTCATCTGTTTGTCCTGAAGAAGCAGCTCAGCTTCAGGGATGGAACAGCCTGATAAATGTGTCAGATGCACAAAAACAGTTTCATATATCTAAAGAAAATAAAACCACCTCTTAATTTTTCAGCCGGTGCCGAGAATAACAGGCTGCAGGCTGGATGTTGATCAGGACGATCCTCTCACACCAGGCTCCATTCAAAAAACTCAGGATTTAACGTGTCGCTGCTCGCTGGCAGCGTGTGACTCACTTCAAATTCAACACACATGTCGTCCACCAAAAGCAGATTTTCCACTCACTTCCTGACTTGTTCAATCTGCTCCCTTGTCATATTCAAAGAAAATGAATATTTTATAAAAATATTTGTGGACTAAAGTATTTCTGAGCCAAGAGATCTCAGCTAAAGGTCCAGCACGACCTCAGAAGCTCCTGATCACGTCACAAACACACATGAGACTCAAACATCTTGTGACCTGGTTCACTGAAAAGAGTTTGAACGTTCAGCTTCATAAAGGAGACTGGCAGGTGATGAGTTTGACCAGATGACAGCAGCTTCAATCTGCTGCTCCAACACAAACCTGACAGGTCGAGAAATGTTACAGACGGTCAGCGCTGTGACCTCTGACCCCTGCAGCCGGTCAGAGAGGTGAGGGGTCGCCTGGCTGTGGTCAGCGTGGCTCAGCCGGTGAAACACAGACTGCAGCTCCTCCGTCTCTGACCTGCTTTCACTTAAAACTCACTGCTGCATCTGATTTGCAGAACTGGAGCTTTTGCAAAAACAGCACAGACTCTGTTTCTCCTAAAACAAAAATATTCTCTTTGTTGCTGCAGTAGCTGCAGATGGACATTAATCTTTTTTCAATTATGACGGCAGCTGACACACATCTGGTAAAATCAGCCGAACGGACACACAGACACACAGCGAAGTCACAAAGGCTCCTCAGCTGCGTAAAAACTCAGAAAAATGTGTCGCGGGTGCCAGAGAGGATCATTCAGATCAGGCTGATCATGCAGTGGCAGTGATAGGAGTCTGTCAGACTTGGATCTGCGTCTCTCGTCTCTGCGCTGCCAAATCTTCCTCCGTCTTCGGCCAACAGCTCCGATAAATCGAGCTGAGCTCTGGCTCGACTCAGACAGGAGCAGTTTCCTTCCAGCTGCGAGGGAACAAATGCACCTTAAAAGCTGAGACGTTTCATTATTCCTCTCCCAGATTCATCAGCGCAAACAAACCCACGGCACGGCCAGTTTTCCAGACGCTCCGCTCATTTACACAGCTGGAGGAGGCGAACCGGAGCGGAAACACCTCACACTCCCACACACACACACACACACACACAGGTCACAGGTCACACAGGGGTTCAAAGGTCACAGGCTGCCAGGAAATCAGTGACACTGTGGCATGATCAGAGCTGCCATGTTTGATTTACAGGACCATCTCTCTGGCTTTAACGTCCTTCTGATGAACGTCTCCTGAACCTGAGACGAGATGAGAGTTAATATGAACCTTTTTCAATTTAATCCAATAACTTTAGATTAGGCAACGATACAGAGGATCACCGAGGGGGGAAACAAAACGAGATCGGATGGAAGGAGATGAGCTGTTTGTTTGCTTTTTTTTACAAATCAAGATCAACTGAGACGAGCTGATTTGAGATAAAATCATAAAAGTCAGGTTGTCAAAAGAAAAGCTGAGATGAAACAAGATGAGATTAGATAAAATGAGATGAGAGTCCATAAGAGTCCATGAGTTAATGAGGAGGGGAGCTGCTGCATTTCTGACTGCAGAAGATGTTTCTGACAGAAACTAACTGATGAAAATAACAGAAAGCAGGTAGATTATTTTAACATATAAACCTTTTGTCTTCGCACAGCTGCTCTCATCTCAGACTGTGACACAGTTTCTGGAAAACTGCCGGTGCTGAGGAGAAAAAGCTGGAATAGTTGGAAGGTCACCGGAGCTCTGAGCTTAAAACCATGAAGAAGAGAAAGAAATATTAAGACTTCTTTTATTGAAATCTTTCTCTCTCTCACCACACAAATAAGGTCCCTGTGATGATCTGATGGAGGAAAAATGTCCTTCTTTGCTCAGAATACATTTCATTTTTTTATCCTCTCTCATTTGGATGATACAGATTCAGTTCAGCCTTTTGGATTCGAGCTGAAAAAGATGAAATCACCTCTTTCTTCTTTTTTCCAGGCTGCTCTCAGTTTCCTGATGTGGAAAATAGACCTGAAAAAACGCAGTGACGTCATTTTCAGCTTCCTTTATAATCTCATTTTTTTGTCCGACTTTGGCAGCGTTAGAAGGTCGTCCAGCCCCCCCCCACCTTATAAACTGACCCTCCTTCTAAAGATTTTAATTGAAACCAGAGGAAGTTTCAGAGTCATTTGGGTGCAGGAGCAGAGAGAAGGAGGAGGAGGAAGTGCAGTGAAGGTTTCTGATAAAAAAAAACTGACTGCAGGACAGAAATCACCAGATTCTGTTTCATGGCTTTGAATTTACAGAAACATCAAACTGATGTTTGGTTCCTCCACGTACCTGTGGAGAAGCACAAACCATCAGAGCACCTGTGTGAGATTCAAGGTTTCCATCGTCTCGTATCTTCGGGACAGATGAGGAGAAACAGAAACTGATTCCAGAGTGAAGTTTGATTTCAGGAGATCTTTCACTGATCATGTGTAATCAATCTTTCACAGAAGCTGGTTCACTCAGCTTTTTCTTCAGTTTGAGATGTTTTCTCATAAATGCTGCCTGTTCAGCAGCAGGTTCGTGTGTTGGGAGGTGGTGATGGAGTCACAGCAGAAATCTGATTTATGCTTCACTTCCTGCTCACGCAGGAGCAGAAAAGACAAAAATAGAGCCATCAACACTTGTGTGAAGTTCTAGCTGCGATTCATGTGGACTGGTTTTACTGGGCAGCTGCCAGCATGCAAACTGGACCTTTATGAACCTTCCCGTTGTTTCAGTTAAGTGTGTCTTCTTCTGTGTTTCAGATCTTCAGCTCTGCTTCAACTTTGACACCAAGAACTTCAAGATCTTCCCTGGTTCCAAAGAAAACCAGTTTGGCTACAAGGTCCAGCAGCACGAGGCGGGAGGACGCCAGTGGTGAGAAAACCAGTTTGTTTCCAGGAACCAGTCTGTAGTTGTTTGTTTACACCAACAGAAACCAGTCTGTGCTGCTTAGATCTTTTTTTAAAAACAGAAACCAATCATGTCCAGTTCAAATTCTGAAGAAGGTTCTTGGTGTTTGATCTGATTCCTTGTCGAGTTCCTCCTGGTAAACTCGGTCCGGTTAAAAAGGAAAAAAGCTGTTGAACTGTGGGATTTATTGAACATGGAGGTCTGTCAGAAGCAACGTTCCATGTCCTGGGAAAGTGAGTCGAAAATCCTTCAACTCGGAAACGTTTCCAGGAAAGTTGTTGGTCTCTTTCCTCTTTGTGTGTCCGTGAATCATGTTGTCAGAATCATGTTGCGATTACACATTTTCCACCTTTCTTTTCTCCACATTTTTGTGTCTGAGGAGTGTTTTTCATGCTCGTCTATGCTGTAAATTTGGATTTCAGAGTCTCGATCCGATCGTATGGACTCAGAGCTGATCCCTGTTTCTCACACTCACATGTTCCAGTTTGTTCTTGGCTCCTCGTCAGTCTGATCTCACCGTTTGTCTGGTTTCTCGCTCTTCAACCGTATATTTCCAACCTGCTGCTGGATCCTCAAAGTCCAGCAGACACTTTTTAACCTGCAGCTGCAACGAGGAAGAGAGAAGAGATGAGATGAAGAGAGATTAGATGAAGTGAGTTGAAGTGAGATGAAATGAGATGAGATGAAGTGAGATGAAGTGAGATGAAGTGAGATGAAGTGAGATGAGATGAGATGAAGTGAGATGAAATGAGATGAGATGAAGTGAGATGAAGTGAGATGAAATGAGATGAGATGAAGTGAGATGAAGTGAGATAAAGTGAGATGAGATAAAGTGAGATGAGATAAAGTGAGATGAAATGAGATGAAGTGAGATGAGATGAAGTGAGATGAAATGAGATGAGATGCAGTGAGATGAGATAAAGTGAGATGAAATGAGATGAAGTGAGATGAGATGAAGTGAGATGAAGTGAGATGAAATGAGATGAAGTGAGATGAGATGAAGTGAGATGAAATGAGATGAGATGAAGTGAGATGAAGTGAGAATTAATTTGTTGTAGAAGTAAAGTCAGATTGTGACAAATCTCATCTCATCTCAGCTTCATCAGTCTCATTTGTTCTCATTCGGCTCATTTAATCTAATCTGAGCCATGTTTTATCTCATCTCAGCTAATCTCAGTTAATCTGATGCCCGCGCTTCTCCCATCTGTGTGCATCGTTTGCATTTTAGTCCAATTAAAAGCCAAATAATCAGTTAAATGAGATGTAATAACATGAAGCTCACAGATGCTGATGATGCTGTCGTGTTTCTTTGAGATCAACAGAAATCAGCTCATCTCATTTCGAACTCTGGATCAAATCTCATCCAGTTTTTCTCATCTAATCTGACTCTTTTCCCTTTCAGTGTTTTGGAACTTTTTCTCATCTCATGTAAAAATACAACTAATGTCTAATCTTTAATGTGTCTTCTGGTCTGTGTGGTTTGACAGTCTGAAACATGAAAACATGAGACATCATTTTGTCACATAAGTGGCCTGAGGATGTCGGCTCTGCTTTCACACCAAATCAAACCAAACCTGTCAGATGTGAGAGCAGCGTTCATGTCCATTGATGTCTGATATAACGTGGTCCGGTCTGATCTGGGAATCCTGTGGTTTTTGTCACAGAACTGAGATGAAATCAGATGAAATCTGGTGAAACTGACAGAAGTGAGTATGTGAAACTTGCCTGGTCTCTTTGCCGTCGCAGGTGAGATTGTGCAACATTCCTGGCTTTCCTTTTTTTTTAAATCTGGAAGCATTTCAGCCATGATGGATCCCTCACGGTCGTCCAGGATTACGGCATCTCTGTGCCTTTGATGTCGCAGGTAAATAAGTGGAAAGTATTTGCCTTTGTCTCGCTTTGTCGGGCTTCTCCTGCTTCCAGGCAGAGCGGCCGATCTGGAAACTATGTGTTGTGGTTTGTTTTTCCGCAGCCTCCCTCTGGGAAGCCCATCACTCTGAGTGTGTGTGTGTGTTTTTAAAGGGGGGGTCTGACATCTCTAATCTGCAGGGTTGTTTTTCTACGCAGCCTGGTGACATTTACATCTCAGGTGTTTGGCTGATGTTTGTTATCCAGACAGACTCGCTGCCGTGGAATAATCTTCGTCCTCTGTTTGTCCTCCTCCTCTTTCATCTGTGATTGTTCTCGGTTATTCGTACCCATAAACCATCGGGGCTCTATGACCTCTAACCCCCAGACTCCAGTGTTTTAGCTCTGATGACCTTTGACCAGAAAGTTCTGTGTTTAAAAAGACCACTTTCACATGTTGTTTCCAACTAAACTCGTGTAAAGACGTCCGGTTGGGTCTTTTAAAGCACTTTGAGGCCGATTTGTGTCACATGAATCTCCTGTTGATTAAAAATCTGTTTCTGGCATTTGTGTCACAAAAAACCTCAAACTTTACCACAAATCAAACCAGCTGCATTCACACTGTTTCATATTTACATCCCACTGAGGTTTATTTTGTGTGTGTGTGTGTGTGTGTGTGTGTGTTTGGCTGAGGAGGTCAAACCTGTTGACCTGTGGTGACCTCTGAGGTCAAACCTCTGGTGATGCTCGTTCACAGAGTGTTTGTGAGGCCTGCTAACATTCCTGCTGTGTGTGTGTGCGTGTGTGTGTGCGCCTTCAAATAAAAGAGGCTGAGCTTTGTGGTGTCTGTTGTTAGTCTGAAGAACTCAGAAACAAAGATGAAATTAGTTTCCTTAATGAGACAACTCGTTTTTTAAAGAAAGAAAAAAGTTAAAATCTCGTCTTTCCTTGATTTCTTTCTCCACATTTATATAAAACCGTCGCTGAGAGCAGCAGGTCCGGATCCTTCACAGGAATGTTGAAAGGCAGGAAATCAGGTAACAAATAAGGCCATAAAGTCGTAGCAGGAGAAGCAGGTACGGTTGTTGTTTTTTAATGGACCTGCTGAGAAGATGAAGGGCGTGATGAGGTGATGTCAGAGGATCAGAAGCCGCTTCGTGTCTCTGCAGGAAGTCGACTCCGTCTGTTTGGGATGTGGTTTGTCAGCGTTTGATGTGGACGGGAGACACATTAGCAGATTGGAGGTTAGCGCGCTACTACAGCATCTCCTCTGGTATGTGATTCAGCTCGCTTCCCAGAAACGCCGTCCAGGCCACATGTGGCGGCGTTTACGTTTACAGTAACTACGTCGCCGTGTGACACAGCAGGATCCGCCTTTAACACAGCAGCTGGAAGAAGTGCGACCTCTGAGTGCAGAGCAGAAGGTTTATCATCACCAAACACTGCAAAACAACTCCTGACAAACTCGTGCATCAAACATACGGAGGATAAATCAGATATCAGAGTCTCAGTGACAAAGAAAACATCACATCAGAAGCTTCTCTCCTGCAGCGGCTCAGCACGAACACCTGATGTTCAGCAGATTTTTATTCTTCTGTAGATTCATCCTGGATTTTTGTGACCCTGTGCGAAATAAAAGGAGTGACAGGCAGCAGATCACAGAGAAAAGGTGCTAATGAGAGAAGCAGGTGCACAGGTGAGTCTGAAGATCAGGTGATGAAGAACACACCGGGCACCACTACTGGACAGGTGGAGGAACTGCAGGGAACAACTCAATTTAAACTGAGTCGTGAACAAATCAAACCACAGAAACACAACAAGTGTATTTATACGGAAACACAATCATGTCAGATGTGTCCGACTTAAAATCTGCTTGATAAATGTAAAGAAACACAGCTGATTGTATTTTAATGAAGAGTGAGGAGGAGGAGGAGGAGGAATGTTGAAGGTCAGACTTTACAGATTCAGGCAGATTCTTTTCTTTTCTCTGGTTTTTGTTTTTTGTAACTTGACTTCAAACTGGTTTCTTTTTTCTTTTGGTTGATAAAGTTTCACTCAGAATGTTTT
>JAPZDV010000023.1:25667822-25685256 GCA_029814665.1 Acanthurus lineatus
CCATCCATCCATCATCCATCCATCCCTCCATCCATCCATCATTCATCCATCATCCATCCATCCATCCCTCATCCATCCATCTGTCATCCATCCATCATCCATCCGTCATCCATCCATCATCCATCCATCCATCCATCCATCCATCCATCAATTTATCATCCATCCATCCAACCATCCATCCATCCATTTATCATCATCCATCCATCCATCTGTCATCCATCCATTCATCCATCCATCATCCATTTATCATGCATCCATCCATCCATCCATCATTCATCCACCTACCCATCCTGCATCTCTCTTGTTCTCTGTCTTCAGGATGTGAGACGTTCATGGACATCGTGATCGTTCTGGACGGCTCTAACTCCATCTACCCGTGGTACGAGGTCCAGGACTTCCTCATCACCATCCTGCAGAAGTTCTACATCGGCCCAGGTCAGACGCAGGTCAGTTCATCAGTTCATCCATTTGACCTTTCAAAATAAAGCACATTTCACTGTTTTCCTGTTAAACAGTTAGAATACATGAGCTGCAGCTTTAGAGGAGCTTTGGTGTCTCATGGTGTTGCAGATGTTGAGTCAGAGGTTTTTGCATTCATTCATTTGCAGGGAATGCTTTGAATTCTCTGGCAGGAAACTGAAAAATGTGAGGATATTGAATATGACCGCAGACTGACGGCTGCTGGCAGCGTTCAGCCCTGAAAACTGATGGCCGTTGGTCGAGTTTCTCTCACATTTCTCAACAGTTTCCATGACACCAGAGCTGTAACTGCCAACGAGGACAAAGGTTGTTTCTGCTGTAGGTTCAAGTCCCTTTGCATTTAAAGCTGCTGACCTCGTGACCTCATTAAATCCCAACCTCACATGTCAACACACACGTTTTGTCTCCCTGACTGAGGCCCTTTGTTTCTCACAGCGATGCATCTGTTTCCACACAGACCACACAGTATAAGGTGACCTGATTGGAAGAAAACACTCACTGGCCTGTTATGAGTTTGTGCTTTTCAGTTTCAGAGCTGAAAAACATTTAAACCAACAGATTTTTAGCAGATCAGAAGAACTTTTACATCAGATCGAGCTGCAGCAGTCTGGATTTATGTGTCAGGTTATGTTCAAGCATCCAAATATAAACTGAGTGACCTGCCAAAGCACTGCACGTGTGAATCTGAAGCCCCCAGTGACACTGAGGACTGAACCTCCACCTGCTATAACAACCCCCAGTAGCAGACTGGTTTTACTGGGAGCTGAGTGAGGAAAGGTCTGAGTTGGTGTGAAGTTGTCCAGATGTTGCAGCATCATGTTTTTTTGGTGGTGATGCCTTCAGGTTCAGACTGAGCTGTGGTGTGTTTTCAGGTAGGTGTGGTTCAGTACGGCACCACAGTGGTCAATGAGTTCAGTCTGGGTGAGTACCAGACGGTGGAGGAGGTGGTGGAGGCTGCCAGGAGCATCAACCAGCGGGGTGGCGAGGAGACGAGGACGGCGCTGGGCATCAACGTGGCACGGTACGACACAAAGTGAGTGACAGACCCAACGCAGCGTCTGAGACGGGCGACTCATGGTCTGCTGCTTCTCCTTGCTGTGCAGGTCGGAGGCGTTCAAGCGCGGCGGACGGCCCGGCGCTCAGAAAGTGATGATCGTGATCACGGACGGAGAATCTCACGACAGTCCACAGCTGCAGCAGGCCGTCGGCGACAGTGAGAGAGACAACATCACCATGTACGCCATCGCTGTGAGTCCATCCCTCTTCACTGTTCATGACCCGGTCTCACTTCCTGTTGAGCCTGACTGAACCTTCAGCTCCTGAGAACTTTCACAACCTGAAGTTTCCTTCCTGCTCTCCCAGTTTTGGTGCCAGCATGAGCACTGAAGCCTCTTCTTTGTTTCCTTCTCTGAACTTCTCTGTTTCCTCTGCGTCTCTGAAGGTTCTGGGTTACTACAACCGTCGAGGAATCAACCCTGAAGCTTTTCTGAAGGAAATCAAGTTCATCGCCAGCGACCCTGACGAGAAGCACTTCTTCAACGTGACGGACGAGTCGGCGCTGAAGGACATCGTGGACGCGCTGGGAGAGAGGATTTTCTCTCTGGAAGGTCAGCTGATGGTTCAGTAAACATCTGGAGCTGCATTTGATGCCTCTGAAATCTTCAGCTTATCAAGTTTTTAGGGGTAAAAGTGGATCCAAACTGCAGCGTGGTGGTTGTGTTTGTCCTGCAGGAACCAGCAGTCAGGGTCGAGGGTTCGGGCTGCAGATGGCTCAGGCTGGTTTCTCCTCACATTTGGTCAGAGTGAGTGTTTACTTCACTTTTTTTTTTTAACTGACATTGTTTTAATGATTTTATCAGGACTTATTCCCAAAAATCTGTAAATTCTTTATAAAGAATAATTAAAATTTCACTCAAGTTACTGCAGAATAACATTTTGATCTATGCTTTTATTTTTAGAAATAAAAAAACTTGGCAGGTTTAAGTTTCTTGTTGATGTTGGTAACAATTATGTATTTTCCTCCAGTTTTCTCTGCTGAAACAAATCATGATCCAATGAAATCAGGAGAAGACAGGAGCAAATTTTTCTGTCTAACTGACTCTGATTCCAACAGAAACAGTTTGAGACGAAGATCAAACTCTGCTGGTATCACCGCCGTCTCATCCGGAGTCACTCTGCTCCTGACGGACGTCTCAGGCTGCAGAAAAAGAAGCTTCTAGAAATATTTCTGTTGTTTCTCGTCCAGTGGAAAATCATTTCGACTGAATTCCAACGTCAGGGAGTGAAAATGGTGTCGTGGAAACTTTGGATGTGTAACACAGAGCAGATGGTTTAGCTGAACGTAAAGCTGCCAACTAAACGCTCGCTCGCATTAATACATGCAGGAACACATGGAGGAGCAGGCTCTGACCCGTAAACACACACACACACACACACATGCACACACACACACACGCACACACACACACACACACACACACACACACACACACGCACACACACATGCATTCATTAGCAGCCATGCACTCCATCACACACACAGACAAATATGCAGTGTTTCCTGAAGTGTTTCTTCAGTTTCAGGATTAAAAAGGTAAAAACGTGGAATCAGGCCGAAGTCGGACTGATGAGGAAAACAGGAGACACAGTTTCATCCTGCAGGAAAACCCTCCCCTCCTTCCCCTCCTTCCTCCTGCAGGAGCATGAACGCACCGTGTTGACGGTTCACGGCGGATCTGCAGATCCGGAGTCGGTCGGCGTGCAGTTCGCGTCCTGCAGGCTCGGTGCTTTGTGGCGCTGCTGTCGCCAAAGATTCGGTCATTGACTGAGGTCCTTGGCTCGCTGGCCCGTTGAGACGATGACTCAGTGCTTTAATAACTTTCATATCTGGACTTTAACGACCGGCAGATTTCATCTGAGCGTGCGACCGTCTGCACATGTGTTGTGAGACTGTTTGACTGAGTTTAAAGACGAAACTTCTGACTAAATTAACGGGATTTTACTGCTTTCTCTTCCTGTATTCCACTTTCTCTGCTTATGAGGAGGGAAAAGAGTTCAGAGCATCAAATTTACACTGTAATCTGTGTTTTTTGTGGCTTAGTTAAGCTAAGATGACTGAAGCTTCAGATTTCCAGAACAAAATTAATCCCAAAATGTTCCTTTAAGGTCTGATCAGCCAAACGAGACCTGAAACCGACCAGGCGTCACATGTTGGTTGATCCGTCAGAGAAAAAAGGTTTTATCTGATGACCTCAAAGTGTCAAAACATTAAAGTGCTGGAGCTCAAGTCATCCCAATAAAAGTGTCTCACTGGGCAGAAACTCTAACTTTAACACCAGTAACTCGGGACTTGGACCAAATCTCCCTCTGAAGTCCAACAATGAACGAACTCAGTGAGAATTCGGAGGCAGCTGGTTAACTGAACGTGTCCGCTGACAAATCCAGACGTGATGGAAAAGCAGCAGCAGATCCGAGTTCAGCTTCAGCTCTGTTTTAATCGACACACTCCGGCTTTATGTGTATTGACTTGTTTATGAGCTGAGGTCAGAAACACACTTGACTCTGTGGAGTTTGAACGGACGTCCTGCTGTCGATGTTTCGTGGTTCAGTGTCACTTTTTACCACCAGAACATTAACTGAGCTGGGAACGCAGTTTTAAAACTCAGTTCGAACTTGAGGGAATGTACTAAGCACATTCCCTCAAGTTCATTCCCTCCATTTAAGTACAAATTTTAGGTTTTTTAACTTAAGTATTTCCATTTATTGTAACTTCATAGCTAACTTCTTCTCTGTTACACTTCAAAGTTAATTATTGTAATTTTTATTCTACTAAAGTGATTAGTTAGTTCACGGATGAAGATTTCTTTTCCATCATCACATGTGACGACGCAAACACCAAAACATCCAACTTGGAACCTGCAGAAGTTTGTCAGAGAATCTTCGGATGAATAACCGGATTCACCGGATGGTTCGTCACACAGAAATGTCCGGGAAGTCGTCCATCTGCTGGAAAAGAGCCCAAACTTTCAGGAAATACTTGTCCACTGATTGGATGAAGCATCTGTTTGTCATCCTCGTCACAGTCTGACTCCAATCAGTCACATGAGCCCTAAGGTGGCAGGAGAGCGCCCCCTGTGGAGCCAGCTGGTAAATCAAAGTGACAGCATCTTTCCCGTCAAGAAAGTTTTGTCAGGTTTTTGCAGAATCAGTCTCCAGCTCGGACATCACAGCTGTTATAACACGCTGCTCATCACACCTGAAACCGTCTGCAGGTGCTGACAGGATGCTGATTGGTCCAAACTGCTGTGATTCAGACACGAGCTCTAAATGTCACAAATCCATCTGACGTGCAAAGGAAACTGATTCATTCAGTGTTAAATTCATGAGAAGGTCCAGGGTTTAAAGCTCATCCTGCTTTAAAAAAACTCCTCTTGATGTATAAGTGTGTGTTTCAGTGATCTCCATTAAAACCAGAGTTTTCCCGTCAGGATGGCGTCCTGCTCGGAGCGGTGGGCGCTTACGACTGGAACGGCGCCGTGCTGAAGGAGACCAAACACGGGAAGGTCGTCCCTCCGAAATCCTCCTACAAGAACGAGTTTCCGGAGGAGCTGAAGAACCACGGAGCTTATCTGGGTAAAGACTCGAACCTTCACTGTCCTTGACTCTTTGACAGCTGAAGAGGAGGTCAGAAACACGAAGGAAGGGAACAAAAGACGAGAAGTTCTCAGGTGTGTCTCTCCTAACTGGTCTGTTTCTGTGTTTCCTGGTTTCAGGTTACTCCGTGGGTTCGCTCATTTCCTCTCGAGGCTTTCAGCTCTACGTGGCCGGAGCTCCGAGGTTCAACCACACCGGCAAGGTCATTGTGTTCACCCTGAAGAACACGGGGAACCTGACCATCCTGCAGGCCCTGCTGGGAGAGCAGGTCTCACACACACACACACACACACACACACACACAAACGAATGAAAACATGCAGACCTTTGACCTTCACAAATGTGTCAGCATCAACACGTCCAAACAAAAGCTACATAAACAGCAGAGAGAGCAGTGAACTGGATGAACGTGAACCTGTTTGTTTGCAGATCGGTTCATATTTCGGCAGCGAGCTGTTGTCGATGGACGTAGACGGTGACGAACAAACAGATGTCCTCCTGGTGGCAGCACCCATGTACTACAGCCAGGGCTGGGAGAGAGGGAAGGTTTACATCTACAGCGTCACACCGCAGGTACGAACACGCAAACACAACATGTGCACGGCTGCAGGTTCAAACGCCTCAGAGCCTCCAAACATTTACATCACGAAGACATTTCTTAAAGAATCCAAAGTTTAGATTTTTATCACAACGCATGACAACAAACAAAGCACACATCCGTCCATGTTTGGACCGAAACACAAGTCAGTCCTGGAAGAAGATGCTTAAAAAGAAAGAAGACACTTAACCGAACCTTCTTCCTGCAGACATCATTCATCCTGCAGGGGGCGCTGGAGGTTCTCAGCTCTCAGAACTCTCGCCTGGGTTCGGCGTTGGCCCAGATACCCGACATGAACGGGGACGGCTTCAAGGAGTTGGTGGTGGGAGCTCCGTTAGAAGACGACCACCAGGGGGCGGTCTACGTATATTACGGTCAGGACAAAACCATCAGGCAGCAGTACAGACAGGTAACACTGAACCAGGTGGGTCAGACAGAAGGAACCTGAAGAAGAAGAAGAATAACCAGCGTGTTTTTCTCTCCGGCAGCGTCTCTCTGCAGCCGGTTTCTCTGCAGGGCTGCAGTACTTCGGCCAAAGTCTGCACGGCGTCCTGGACGTTAATGGGGACGGGCTCGTCGACCTCGCAGTGGGAGCACTGGGAGCAGCCGTCATCGTCTGGTCTGACCATCACACACACACACACACCATGACCGCTTCATGTGTGACCCCGGTTTCCTCATGTTGACCTCGGCGTGCTCCCTCCCTGCAGGTCTCGTGGCGTCGTGCGGATTCAGGGCAAGCTGACCTTTGAACCTGAGAAGGTCAACATCTTCAACAAAGACTGTCGTCGCGGAGGGAAGGAGGTCACCTGCATGTCGGTCACTGTGTGTCTGAGTCTGGACTCCAGGACCAGGACCAAGACAAAGACCAGGACGGATGTTGGTGGGTGGTGCATTCAGGATCCAGTCAGTTTCTCTAAAACTGAGTGATTTGTTCACATCGATGCTTCAGTTCACGTCTTAATTCTTTGCATAATCTTTCCTTTGAATTCTGTTTAAACACGGTAAACTTTTGAATCTCACCTGTTCGTCAGGTTGTGAGTTCGTCTCTTTCTGCTGCTTCGCTGTGATTTGAGGAACGTTTGCTTTCTTGTTTTTTGTTTTTGTCTTTTGATTCTTAAGTATTTGCTGCAGGCAGAGTTTAGACTGGAGGAATCGAGCCGAACAGAGTCACAACAGACAAACTGCAGAGCAAAACTTTTTCCACTCTGGTTCAGAAGAAAATCTCAGAAAAGGTCAACGACAGTGAAGTTGAGACGGTCGAGTTTACTGACAACGCCTAGTTTCAGAGACTGTTTCTCATTTTGTTGTGTTGTTTTTTTAATCATGAGTTCATGCTGGAGCCGGTTTCGCTCAGTCTGTCGTGATGTGAAAAAAAAAAGGGGAAGTGACTGTTGAACCTTTTCAAAATAAAAGGGAAAAATTCTAATGTACAGATTCCAACATGTGTCTGGTCTTCCAGCTGTGTGGACGTTTGTGATCATCCAGATGTTTGGTGTTTGGACCATCTTTACGTGGAAAGTCTTGTTGTGGTGTTTCCCTCGCAGCAGATTTCCCACAGTGCTTTGTGGAGTCGCTGTCGTGTCTTCGTGTAATTGGCTTCAGATGTGCATGGAAACCTCGCTAACATGCTAACTCCAGCCAGCCGCTGTGAAAGTGTGTCACTCCTCCTCGCTCCATCACTTCATACCTTCCTCTCCTCTCTCTGCTCCTCAGCCTCTCCTGGATCATCTGGACCAGATTAGAAACACACACACACACACACATGCACACACACACCAACAGTCCACATGACATCGAGTGAACACATCACAGAAACAACAGCTGATGAAACCTGAAGCCTTAAACTCAGATTCACTCACATTTAATCTCAGTTCGTTTCAGTGCAGACGTGGCACTTTGAACATGAACTGAAGCTTCTCTCATGAATTCAAACCGAACGTCAGTGGAGAACGAGCTCAGCAGCTAATGAGGAAGCAGGAAATGCAACACTTATAATAACCAACAAAGAAGAAGAAGTTATTACCCCGTAAAAAAATAATAAGGTGAACAGCTGATTGCTTTTCTTCTGCTCCTGCGTTCATTCATGATGCCACGTAGTTTTTCTGTTAATCATCATCAGACGAGCAAAGTTACTGAGGAGCCACATGCAGATGTGAACATGGCAGCAAAGAAACCACATGTGGACACTTTCCACCTGTCTGTTGTCAGCATCACTGGTCACCAGGTGATTTCCTCTCTGCATAGACTCAGTTAGCAAATCCAGTCTGAATTAGATGAATCATGGATGTTGGTCGTCACTGACGTCTGAAAGTTTGGACTCAAAGTTTGTGTCAACTTCTTTTCTCCTTCCAGCGAGTCTGTTTTTGATCGTGTAACTTCAGATTTTAGTTTTGAAACAGTGAATTTCTTTGTATCAGCCTCTTTGAAGAAGCGGCTGCAGGTTCCTGCTGCAGGTTTGTGCTTTGAAGGATTGAAACTGAAGAGGCGTCGATCAGTTCAGAGTGAGAACGATGTATCTGCAAAAAGATCATTCATCCAAAAAACCACGAGTTCACATGTTGAGTTTTTCCAGCTTCTCAGAAAATCTCTGAAACTTGCAATCAGAAACCCTTTGTTTTACTCACTCTGATGAGAACACCTGGTGACGTCACTGTCTCCTGTATCACCTGACGGACCTGTAACACCTGCTCTCAGTGTATCTGCAGCCTCTTTGTGCTTCCTGTGAGCTGGATGAGTCCACTCTGCTTCAAACCGTCTCTCTCCTCCCCTCAGCCGCTTGGTTCAGTCTGGTGCTGGATGAGCGTCGTTTTCCTCCTCGAGCGATTCTGGACGAATCGGACCGGCAGCAGCCCAGGACGCTGCTCCTGCAGGCTGGAGGTCAGAGCTGCCAGCGTCTGGGCTTCTCCATCCAGGTGAGAGAGGCAACATCCATGACAGGAAACCAACAAAACAAACAAATCTGAGGATCCATAAACACAATCTGCCCTCACGCTGAATCAATGTTTCTCTGAACAGGAGACGCCTGATTACGGACGTCCCATCGCTGTGGTCCTGGAGACGGGCCTGCAGAGTCCAGACGAGGGGCCGGTGCTGGACCCGGACTGGCCGAGCGTCCTGAGGACCGAGGTGACAGTTTGTCACGATGATGTCACATTTTGTTATCGATCACACCGTTGAGTTTGTGTTTGTGTGTTTTTACGAACTCTGACCGAGCAGCTGTGCTGAACACTAATGCTAACAGCTAGCTAAACAGCACGACATTAGCCCTGTTTCTTACTCAGTTTGAAGAAAATTTGAGGTGAACTTTTAAAAATGGCAATTATGCACATTTGCATCAACTGGTTTGGAAAAAATAATTAGACTTTGCAAAGCCGAGTTTTTCCAGAGGTAAAAAATGTTTGCTGTCTAAGAAGTGTGGCTAACATTCTACAAGCTGCTAAACATGCTAACATTTAGCTCAAAGCACGACTGTGCAGCCTCACAGAGCTGCGAACACGCCTGAAGACTCTCGTTGATGTTTAAACTTCATCTTGTCAAAGTGTTTCTGGTGTTTTTCAGAGAAAATGAAATGAATCCTTGTTTCTCGCTGCAGCTTCCTTTCTGGAACGGCTGCGAGCAGGAAGACACCTGCGTCCCCGACCTGATCCTGCACAGCCACACCGACCTCATGGACGTCCAGTGAGTATCACCTGGTCGTTATAAACACACACACACACACACACACACACACACTGATTGTCTGTGCTTCACCTGAAGGCAGTTCTGCAGCTCGAGGGATCGAGCCGCCTGGTCACTCTGCAGCCACCAGGGGGAGTCAGAGGGCTCAGTGCACGTGGTGGAGACCGGGCGGAGGAGGATGCTGGTGTTTGCCCGTCTGGAGAATCAGGGAGAAAACGCTTATGGAGCCGCCATCCACATCTCCACCTCCTCCAACCTGCTCTTCTCCAGCCTCATGGTCAAGGTGTTTCTCCGTTAAATCAGAGACGATCTGACATTTTCAGGAGCAGCAAGGTGTTTATTGATCACATTGACTGAACAGGCTCCTCCCCTTCTCCACAGGGCCAATCAGATATCCATATTGAGTGTTACTCTGAGGACCCACTGGCCAATCAGAGGAGCTGTAACATGAGCGCTCCGTTCCTGAGGTCTTTGTCTCAGGTGGGTCCTCCATCATCACAGCAGATTATCGATCAGCACACGGTCGGTGTCATCAATAATTCAGCTTTGTGTTTATTCACACTGAGTCTGAGACTTTTGAATCAAATTATTTCAAACTGACGACAAAAACACCAGAAACATTAAAAATGTGTTTCTGAGGTGAAGAACTGAAGCTCATCACACACACGCTCAAACTTTGGAGATGTGTGTTAAAAGAAAAGAGCTCTTTAAGGGTCTGAAAAACACAGAGATGCATCATGGGAAACGTAGGACTCAGTGGTTTTTGGTTCTTAATGTCTCTCATTAGTCTCCTTCTTTACACAGTCAGCTAATTAATAATTCAGTGGTGGGTGATTATTTTATTATATTTTATTTTATTTTATTTTTTTAATATATTTCCATGAAACACGAAAAGCTGCAGAACAACAAAGTGAAACATCAGTTTTTCTTTAATAATTCAGCTGTTACACACACACACACACACATTAAACAGAGCCAACGACTGAAATCCTTTATTAGACCAACAACCGTCCTGTAAACATGATTATGGCCCCGCCCTGCACTCTGCCCCCCCCCCGAGGCCCCGGAGGGCCCGCTGCACAGATGCCTGTCTGGGTAAAGTCCAGTTTATGGGTCCAGACTCTGCTGAGGATTACCGTCAGCTTCCTCTTAACAAGCTGCCGGATCAGGTGAGACGCAGCCGGAGGGAACGAATCACAGATCAGCTTCAGACCTGCAGAACCACGACGACGACAAAAACACGGCGAGACGCTGCGATGAAGGAGAGACGAAGCAAAGACGAAGGAGAGACGAAGGAGAGAAAAGTTCCAACAAACGTTTGGAACATTTAGAAATGATCGTTAGAGAAGATCTGTGGCTCAGATGCACATTTTCTAATGTGGATTTGAAAGTTTTAGATACAGGATACTGCTCTGTAATCTATTACTCAATCTATGGATTCATCATAACAGCACTGGCTGAAGTATCCAGATACTTTTTTACTGAAGTATCCAGATACTTCAGTACAAACACTACTGTCTCACTGTAAAAATACTCTGCTGAATGTGAATGTTACTTCTGTAAAATTGTGCTCAGAAAACTCTGCGTCAATCTCAGAGTTTTATTCTGAAAGTGTCCTGCTCTCTTCCTGTCCAGGTGTCTTTCCGTCTGGAGTTTGAGTTCAGTCGCTCGGTCTTCCTGGACCACGTACGGGTCGTCATAGCGACCAGCAGGTATGTTCTTCCTGATGAAACAGGAAGTTCAGAGGATGAAATTCATGTTCCGATGATTTAAAAGTAAAGTTTGAATAAATGAGATTTTAAAAACGTTATTAACCTCAATCGGGTCGTAAAGCAGGACCCCCACAGGGTTAATGTGTGTGTGTGTGTGTGTGTGTGTGTTTATCAGTGAGGGAGAGGAGGGTTACCCAGACGACAACATCAATGACATCTTCCTCCCTCTGAAGTACCAAAGCGAGCTGCTCTTCACCCGGTGAGCTGAAGTTTGTCTGAATGTTTAAAACACAAGTTTAATGAAAAATCTGCTCAAATCTGCTCTGATGTCACAGAGAAACTTTTATTTTGTACATAAATCTGTTTTTAAACGAGAGAAAAAGTGAACTCTGAAAAGCTCAACAACAGAATAAATCATTTATCAGCAGAAATAAAGTGAGAAAATATTTCTGAGGTCGTAAATTAAAGACGCTGAAGTTTGAGACGCTGATTGAAAATCATCAGGAAATGTGACAAACTTTCATCAGATTCGTGTGTTTTCTCACTTTAAAGAAACAGTCGGTTCGTTCGGGAGTTTAAAGGCTCAAACTGGCTGAAACTCAGATATTTTTGAGATGAAATAACTTTTCCTCTCTGTTTATTTCTCCTCCTTGTTCCCGTCTTCTCTTATTTCTTCTTCTCTTCTTCTCTCTTGTTAACATTCCTGGAATCCTTCTCCTCTAAACTCCTTCCTGTTTTTTCTCCCCTTGTTTCCTCTCCTCGTTGCCTCTCTTCTTTCCTTTCCTCTCCTCCTCTGTCAGAGACCCCAACCCTCCTCGTTTTGAAATCAGAGCCGACAGCTCCTCCTCCTCCTCGTCCTCCTCGTCTTCGTCTTCGTCCTGGAATCATCCCGACAGCAGATCTCTCACCTTCAACCTCACGTATCATGTGAGTATCAGACACAAAGTCGAACTGAAAATATCTGAAAAAAAAATCCCCTTGGAAACAAAAGAAGCTGATGATAAAAACAAAGAGTTAGTTTCAGAGTATTATGGGCTGTTTTTCACATCCTGACACTTGAAGGAGACTTTGTTGATGTTCAGCAGAAGTCTGAACCTCAAACCCTCCTGACGTTCATGTTTCCAGGAAACGTGTCCTCTGTCGCCCCCATCAGGACAAAACCGTCACTGCAACATGAGAGGATTCAGAAATCAAACTGATGAAATCTTTTCAGTTTGAACATCCAGTTTTCTGACCTTATGACCTCACCTGCTGATGATGTCATCCAGCTCTGTAACACTTCCGGGTCGTTGAAAGGAATCCTGGGAAATCATGACGGTGTAGCTGCAGGTGTTTGACGTCACTGAACTCATTTAAAATGAGACTTTTCTGTTTGTCCTGACGTCTTTTCACCCTGCAGGTCCAGAACCTGGGCTGGTTCTCCGTGCAGGACGTCGTGTTCAGGGCTGAAGTCTGGGCCGTGACCCGGCAGGGCAACCAGCTGGTGAACATCACCGACTGCAGCGTCGAGCCGGTACGACGCCGGAGAAACAGAAACATTCAGAGACACGAAACACTGAAGACGAAGGAGAGTCAGAGAGCAACAGATCTGAAGCAGAGAATCATCTCTCCTCTTGCTCCCCCTGCAGGTCGCTGCGTCTCTCTGCACGCTGCCTCGACCCAGAACGACAAGCCGGGTTTCACCTGAGGACCTGTCTCACCTGTCTCAGCTGGTAAGTGTTGGTCTCAGGTGGTCTGAGGATCTGAGGTGAGTCGGCTGAAGTTTCTCCTCTGTGTGTTTGCAGAACCGCAGTAACAGCGAGAGTCTGGACGTTGACTGCAGACTGAACCTGCCGGCCTCACGAGAGCTGAAGCTGACGCTCGGAGGACGACTGCAGCTTCCTGCTCTGCTCGCTGTGAGTCTCACGCCAATCTCTCCTCTCTGAGAAAGTAATAGATTACCAGTTACACTCAGACTTTGACCCCAAACATCCACAGTTTCTGCTCAAAGCTCTGAAGGCTTTTCTCCTGTAAGGAACCAGGTGTTTGTTTCTTTCTGAGGCCTGAAACGAATCTGATGTCGACCCGTTTCAGGTGAACTTCAGGTCGTTGGAGATACTGACTGCTGCCTCCATCCAGCTGGAGGCCTCCAGCCCCGTGTTCCTCCAGGAGGACAGAGCTGTGAGACAGGTGAAGCTCTCCACCCTCTCTGATGGATCAGGAAACTCTTCATGAACATCTGAGTGATCAGATATTAATTAAAGTTTATTTTTAGAGCTGAGAAACAGAAAATTAATCAGCTGCAGCATTTCAGATCAGTTCAGATCAAATCAAGTCAAACAAGGCTGCAAACAAAAGTGTTAAAGAACAATTTGTTTTGATAAAAACAAAAAAGGGGCAGATGTGGAACTCTGCTGCCACCTGCTGGCATAAAAGTGTCATTACAGTCGGTCAGGAGTTTTAATTTTCAGTGTTAAAAACTCTGAGAGGGAGTTTCAGCTGATTTCACTGTAGACGATGTGATTGTTGTGTGACTGCAGATCATTCTGGAGTTGAGGAAGGACGAGGAACACGTCGTCCCCTTCTGGATCATACTGGGCAGCTCACTGGGAGGCCTGCTGCTGCTGGCCTTACTGGTCCTGGCCCTGTGGAAGGTAAACACAAAGTAAACTACATGCCACTTCAGCTCTTATTTAAACTTAAAAACCATAAATCTGTGTCTGTTTTCTGCTCAGCTCGGCTTCTTCAACAGACAGAGGAGGCAGGAAGAGGAGGAGCAGCCGGTAGCCAATGGGAAGGCAGCAGAGGAGTTTTAAGGTGTTGGCGTCGTCGATGCTGCACCGGTCGTCCTCGTCAGCCATGAACTTCTGTGTCTGTGTGGTTTCGGTCAGAACATGAACTGCAGCAGTGAAACACACCTGTGAGGTGCAAATAAATGAAAGTCAGACAGGAAGTGCAGTTTGTCTCACCTGCACGCCGCTCGTCGATCAGTCGAACTTGTCACAGCGTCTGCAGAGAAAACTGGAGTTAAATTCTGTGTTTTTATCTTTAACTTTGGTTCAGCGTAACTTTCCAGCTGAGGGAAACTTCCTGGTGGTGAACTCACACATTTACGACTTCATGGGTTGATGAGGATTACCTGAACGCATCACGAGCCTCCACCCGTCACTCAGGGACCCTGATGCCCCGCCCCCTAAACCAACGGCTCAACATTCAGTGATGTTGAGCCGATCAGCCAATCAGCCGTTTAGCCACGCCCCCAAACATATAACCCGTTCCAACAGAGGAGGAAGACCTGGACAGAAGTTTCAAGTAACTAAAAGTACTCAAAAAACAATGTGAAAATACTCTATTACAAGTAGAAATACAGAAGTATTATCGGCTAAATGTACTTCAGGTGTTAAAGTAAAAGCACTAAATGCAGAGAAATGTCGTCAGTGACTGAAACAACGTTCCACGTGACCATTTCAGGATCAAAGTAGCTTATTTATCTACTTCAGGTACACAGAGGTTTCCAACATGAGGGTCCGGCCCCTTCAGAGGGTCACCAGATACACCTGAGTGGCCATTAAGTTTTTTAATTTTGCTAAATGAGGACGGTGAAATGAGACGAGAGTGACGGTGGCCCCGACAGCGACACAGGTTTTAAGTACCAAAGAAGAAGAACCTCAAACGAGTGCAGTACTGGATTAAATGTACTTAGTTACTTTCCACTTCTGTATCTGAATACATGAAGAGTTTGTCTGCAGCCTCCTGATGGATGAATCACGTCCACGAGCTCAGCCAATCAGCTTCAGCTCCAGTCTGTCAGCCAGCAAACACGTTTGAAACGGGAGGCGGAGCTTCGCAAACCTGTCAGGGATCACGGTGGTTTCCATAGCAACAGATGGACTTCTCACTCACACACAGGTCTGTGGCGTTACCATGGCAATGTTTTAAACGGTGAAACATGAACGTGAATGTATGAAGACGTGTTTCAGTCATGTGAGTCGTAGAAACTGTGTGAACTTAAAAAAGTTTAAAAAAGGAAAAACTGAGAGGAAGAACGAAAAAACTTTAAGATCCCGATTAAAACAAAAAGTTATCAGAAAATAAAACGAACGATCCTGTATATTTTTATTAACAAAGAGATGAAAACTTTGTGTTTTAATGGAAACTAACTGATAAACCGGAGATATGAATAAAACACAAAACTACCTACGACGGCTGATTTTATTGTATTTTCCTGTTTTATATTAACAGAAACTGTAATAATGCATTTTTATAAACATTCTGTATATTATTTGCAAATTTATATCTGATGCACTTTTGTTGTACAAAGTCAAACTTGAACTCCTTGTAAATAAACGTGTGTGATAAATGAAGAAAGTGGCATCGTAGTTCTGACGTGTGATGAACTTTCACACCAGTTCGATTCGCCCACTTTTCCTGTTTAAACCGGAATAAAGATGAAAAATGAGTACGTTGTGTTTTGTTGTGTTTGATTTTTGAGTCAATTTGTGATTAAATGTCATTTTCTTTTCCAACATTTTAATCTAAGAGCTTTTTTCCAGACTAATGTGTTTTTACGACGCATAATAATTAACCGTCTTTAATGGAGGAAAAATGTTGGAAGATTTAGTCTAAAAAATGCAACAATTATCCTTTAAAATCACAGGAAACTGACTTCACAGACGATAACAGAGGACTTGACCTGAGCGTTCAGCTTCTGTTCCAATCAGGTCATGAAGTGGAAACATCTGTGGATCGTAAGTGGAACAAGATGGCAGCTCGACCTGCTTTTTCACTGAGCGAATGAACGACAGAACGCTGACGAATGCAGACAGAAGACTTTTAATTTGACAGCTTTCATTCTGCAGGAAGTAAACAACAGCTTTTCAACACATGAAGAAAAATCTTTGGCTCTTTTTTTTAGCCACAGACTCACAGAAAACTGGTTAAAAAGTCCTGAAACCCGAAGCTCGGAGTTCCCACAGGACCCAAACGTCTCCTGAACTGTTAAATAAAAACTCTGAGTTGAAAAATAAAATCTGCACTCTGAATGGCACATTTTCACCACATCAAACCCTTCAAACCTCCGATTATAACCTCTGATCACCGAAACGCTCCTTCACAAGGTGAACAGAAACACTGACCTCTGCTGGACAGATGATGCACCTGCATGCTGGACTTTTAAATTAGTTTCAGTGCTGTTTTAGTTCAGAAAGTCTGACACCTGCACACAGTTTCACTGGAAAAAACACCAACTTCAGCCAAACCAGTTTCTAAAGAAAACTGACGGGAGAAAAAACCTTCAAAATGTTTCATTTCATTGGAAATAAACAGTTTAAAACAGCGTTTACAGAGTCTGGAGGTTTTGAGGGATTCACACTGACTCTGAAAACTGAGCTCAGAGAAACAAAAACAGGACTGAAGATGTGAAACCAGGTGAAATCTGCAGGTCGATGCATCGGCTTCACAGACGGATTCAACCAGGCTTTTAACACACACTTTGGTTCAGGAGCTCATGATTCTTGTCTCTTTTGTTTAAGTCATTGTTTGTTTGCAAAAAAACAAAAAAAGGTGAAAAACATCATAATTTCAGAGTTTGAGGAGACATCTTCAGACTGCTTGATGCATTGGACCAACAGTCAAAAACTCATTAATATTTAGTTTATAATGATATAAAACAGAATAAGTGGCAAAAAAATCAGTTTTCATTTATGAAACTTTTAGAATAATTTTCTGGTTTCAGTTTCTCATGTAAGCTTTTGCAGCTTTTCTGTTTGAAAAATCTCTTGGAGTGTTTTTAGATTTTACACTGTTGGTCGAACAAAACAAGAAATATGAAGGAGTCACTTTGGATTTAAATTTGAATTGAAAACTGACAGATATTTTCAGTATTTCCTGACATTTTGAATAAATGATGAATAAATTCTTTGGAAAAAATCACCTGCGGTTGGTAAAAAGCCATCAAAGGAGCTTCGAGCTCGAACTGAAACGTTCAGGTTGTTTTACTGACAGAAGGATGTTTGATCTTCAGCCTGCGAACACTCAGCCCGAAGATCACATGAAGCATCCAAAACATTTTTAACACAGAAATGCCACGAAACTCTGAGTGTCTGGTTGGTTTTTCAGATGTTTTACATTTTGTTGGTTTGAGAAACAAAAGATCCGAGGAGTTTAACATTAGTGATGATATTCAACGTGTCCGAGCCACAGAAAACTCAGATAAATCACAGTCCTGCAGGGCGACGGATCCTCTTTAAACTACAATCTGGATGAAAACTAGTCTGTGTTCTGCACCAGAGGAAAGAATTCAAACATGTTTCCTTTCTACGAGGCTCGATGT
>JAPZDV010000023.1:25685375-25712533 GCA_029814665.1 Acanthurus lineatus
AACAGCGTTTACAGAGTCTGGAGGTTTTGAGGGATTCACACTGACTCTGAAAACTGAGCTCAGAGAAACAAAAACAGACTGAAGATGTGAAACCAGGAGAAATCTGCAGGTTGATGCATCGGCTTCACAGACGGATTCAACCAGGCTGACTTTTCACACACACTTTGGTTCAGGAGCTCATGATTCTTGTCTCTTTTGTTTAAGTCATTAAGACATCTTCAGACTGCTTAATGCATTTGACCAACAGCCAAAACCCCATAAATATCTAGTTTATAATGATATAAAACAGAATAAGTGGCAAAAAAAAAAAAAACCTTAAATCAGTTTTCATTTATGAATCTTTTAGAATCTTTTCTGGTTTCAGCTTCTCATGTAAGTTTTTGCAGCTTTTCTGTTTGAAAAATCTCTTTGAGTGTTTTTAGATTTTACACTGTTGGTCGAGCAAAACAAGAAATATGAAGGAGTCACTTTGGATTTGAATTTGAATTGAAAACTGAGATATTTTCAGCATTTCTCGACATTTTGAGTAAATGACGAATAAATTCTTTGGAAAAAATCACCTGCGGTTGGTAAAAAGCCATCAAAGGAGCTTCGAGCTCGAACCGAAACGTTCAGGTTGTTTTACTGACAGAAGGATGTTTGATCTTCAGCCTGCGAACACTCAGACCAAAGATCACATGAAGCATCCGAAACATTTTTAAAACACAGAAATGCCACGAAACTCTGAGTGTCTGGTTGGTTTTTCAGATGTTTCACATTTTGTTGGTTTGAGAAACAAAAGATCCGAGGAGTTTAACATTAGCAGTGATAGTCATCAAGTCCGAGCCACAGAGAACTCAGATAAATCACAGTCCTGCAGGGCGACAGATCCTCTTTAGTCTAACATCTGGATGAAAACTAGTCTGTGTTCTGCACCAGAGGAAAGAATTCAAACATGTTTCCTTTCTACGAGGCTCGATGTGATGTTTCATCTTGTTTTGTCAAACAAAACAAAACCTTTAACCTGCAAACTGAATGAAACTGAACTCTGAATATTCAGCGTTCATTGATGCTGTCGTAAGCGGCTGTGAGCTTCAGTGATCATTAATTTACAGGATTTTCGACCGTTCTGCCTCCGTTTGGACCCTCTGATATAAAAACAGCTGTCAATCGTTCGGCAGCCTCCATCTCACCGAACGTTCGGTCTCGCTCAGTTTTACCTTCCTGCTTTGGAAGCAGCGACAAAATGTGAAAATTTGGTTTAAGATGTTTATTATTTTGCAGTGGATGAAAGACTTTCTTTTGCTTGAATGGAGACACATGAGGCACAAACTGGTGTTGGAACAGAAACGCTGAAGCACAGCTGACGAGGGGAGACGTCAGCTTCAAAAGAAAACGCAGCGATGAGCCGATTCTCACCAAACTTCCTCTGCTGCCGGACGCTGCAGCACAGGTCCAAAGCTGCAGACATGATCCCAAACTAAAGCTGCCAGAACTCAACAGGAAGTCTAACAAAAAAAACCTTAAATCAACCCAAAGAGAGACGACCAGATCCTCAGGAGTCAATAAATAACCGACGCGAAGTCTCAGAAACTAGTTTAAAAAAAGGGTTTATGCCTCAAAGACTAAATTAGAGTAAAAAAAACAGGAGTCTTATTTTCACTGTCCAGCAGAATCCTGATCAGAGCTGATACAGAGCCAATATATTGATCACAGACCGGAGAACTCTGGCGAAACAACAGGACTCGTTCTGGACATGATGACTGAATCTGACCTCGGCCGGGACGTTTGAACGCCTCCATGTTTTCCAGCCTGACAACCAAAGTGAAGAGGACGGTGAAGCTGCTGGGACAAACGAACACCAGCCGACATCGACGCCCAAAACTCACACGTTTATTAAAAACCTCTTTTTTTTAAATTAAAAAGGGGATTTTTCTCAGAGAAAACATTCATGTGTTCAGCTGCATGTTTCAAAATAAAAGCACATGTGAGCGAGAGCAGAATGTCAGTATCGTGTTCAGAGGATATTTGGCTTCAATGGTTAAAAACAAAACAAAACAACCCCCCCCACAACATGGCCAAAAGTATGCGGACACCCAAACCTGCCATGCAGTTGTGCTGTTGAACATGTGACTTTGTAATCAACATGGCTCTTTAACAGCCTCAACAACTTTTCACAGCTTTCACTTCTGTGATGAAGCTTTTTTTAGATTATCTCAATGATTTGTTGGATCACAAACAGGGAAGAATTTTATTAAACCCAAAGTTTCACCTGCGCTCACTTATTTAAGGTGAGACATATTTAACAGATCAGTGGGAAAAAGTCTTTTTATGACCTAAAACAAAGACAAATCGAACCTGTGACGGGTCTTACGAAAATGTTTCATCTTTTAGGGGTCACAACCAAAACGTTTATTCTAAAATATTGTTTTATGCCGTTTAGAAAAAAGGGCTGAATTATTTATTCTAATACAAAAGTCTGTGGACGGGGGCGTCTGCATACTTTAGGCAACAAAGTGAAGCTTCAGTGAAACAAGCAAAGAGAAAAAAATCTCCTCACAAATTATTTTGAAGGGTTTACTGGTAAAAATTTAACTTATTTTGAAATCTTAATAAAATAAAAACCTGGTTGTTAGTTTAAATTCTGTTCAGCGATCAAGAGTCCTTGTTCTGTTTTCTTCCCCCGTCAGTCTGTCGTTACAGTAAAACGTTTTCTGGTGATAATAAATAATCAGAGTGTGTGACAGCTGATCTGCGGGCTGAACGCATGGAAAGCAGGCGAGGTCTCTGTGCTTCTCTGCACTCACTCGTTCACTCACTCACTCATTCACTCATTCAGACGCTCCAGTTTCTTCTGCTCCCTCGCATGGAGATAAGGCAAAACAAGAAGCAGCGCGGTGATGTCACCGCCGTCCTCTCTGCTCTCACCAACCTGCTGCCAGTTTCTGCAGACGATCTGCACGTCAGCGCGGTGAGACGGAGACGGACGGCTGCCGTCGGTGGCTGCGGAGACTTTTGGCAATTAATACTTAAAATAGAAAAAAAACAACCCACACTCTTTTTTTTATAAAAATGCTCTAATGATCCTCAGCACCATTTTGATTTGTTAGAAAATTCTAAGAAACTCTTAAAAAAGAACAAAGGGTGAGTCCTCGTTTCGTGTCCCGCAGCTCTCAGGTCCGTTTCAGTGAAACTCCACAAACTCCTCCAGAGTTTTGGGGATCTGGTTGCGGTAGGTGATCTGGTGCTGCCGGACGGCGCGCGCCGCCAGGCACTTGAGGCTCATCTTCATTTGCGTCTTCAGCAGGATCTCGGAGACGCCCGTGGTGCTCTTGTCCAGCGGCGTCTTTTTCTGCTTGTTGGTCATGTCCGTGTGGGCGCCGGCCTCCACCAGGTTGATGATGATGGCGTGCAGCGTCAGGAAGTCGCTGATGGGCCGGTTATACTGGACGATGACGTGCAGCGGGGTGTTGCCTTCGTTGTCGACGGCGTTGACCTGCGCGCCGCAGTCCAGCAGCAGCTTGGTGACCTGGGCGCTGGGGAAGCTGCAGACGTCGTTGGTGTGAAAGTCGTCGACCGGCGTGCTGGAGCTGATGGCCAGGTGGAGCAGAGAGGAGCCTTCACGCGACCGCGGGTCCAGCTGGATCAGGTCGTAGATGTGCTTGTTGATGCGGGCGCGCTCCTCGTCGCTGCAGGTGGTCTTGGTGGAGATGCAGGCGAGGTACAGAAAGGTAAAAACGTTCGACTCGTAGTTGTCCATGGCCTGAGGCAGCTCAGATTCGGTCGCCGTGTCGACTCGAGCCATGCTTCGCTGGATCTCCAGCACGCTGCAGCTCAGCACCTGCTCCACAGCCGAGGCCAGCACCTGCTCCTTCAGGTGGACCATCTGCGAGAACACCTGGGCGAAGCGCAGCAGGTCCTTGTGTGTGTTTCGGTTGCCTTTCTGCCGCAGACGCAGAGCGTGAAGCCACAGTTTGATGCACTGTTCGAACTCCATGTTATCGGCGTAGACAGCACCGCGGTAGATGATCGGGTGCGACACGTCGATGTTGTCTGAGCCCAGGATTCGCTCCCGGATCATCAGCCCCTCCATGTGCAGAGCGTCTCTGTCCACCCGGATGGTCTCCAGGTCTTGAGGTGTCCGACACTCACAGCGCCCCCCGTAGGCCTCGATGGGTGGCAGCAGCTCCTTGGTGATGATGTTTTCTGAGTCCCTGTAACGCTCCACCATGGCCATGTTCAGGTAGTGATACGTCCTCTGGATGTCATAGTTCTCCCGGTCGTTAGCGAACGAGGCGCCCAGAAGCTCCAGAGCCTCGATGCGACTGTGCGGGTCGCAGTCGGCGTGCGCCAGCAGCAGCTCCACCACGTCTGCTTTGCAGCTCTCTGCGGCGACCTTCAGTGGTGTCATGCCGTGTCCGTTCACCACCATGGCGGCCTGACAGTGCACCAGCTCCTTCACTATCTCCAGATGTCCTGCTTCGGCTGCGAAGTGCAGGGCGGTGGCCCCGCAGTGGGCCTTGGCGTTGGCGTTGGCCCCCTGCTCCAGCAGGAACTTCACAACATCCGTGTGGCCTTTGTAGGCGGCGATCATCAGGCAGGTGTTGTTGTATTTGTTGGTGATGCTGATGTCGGCGTTGTGTTCCACCAGGTAGCGGACAATGTCCAGTCGCCCGTCGAAGCAGGCGGCCCGCAGAGGGGTGGAGTTGGTGATGGTGGTGTGGTTAACGTTGGCATGGTGACTCACCAGCAGGCGCACCACCTCGAAGTGGCCGGCCCCGGCGGCGCACCACAGCGCCGTGGCCCCGTCGATGACGTAGCTGCGGGACAGAAAGGAGACGGACGGCAGGTTAAATATTCAGGCTGATCAGAGAACTTTGATCTCAGCGGGACGCCGACTCGTCGTGTCTTAATCGGGTGAAAAACAAAGTTGTGTAAACTTTATGACACATTTTACAGTGTTGGTACAGTAAATCGTGGTGTTATCTTTATTGTTCCAGAGCTTCCTGCAGGTTGAGGTGGCCTCATTCAAAACTTTAGCACCTTGTTTTCCACTTGACCTCTGATAACTTTTGAATATAAACACAAATCTGACTTCATTTCTTTGTGAACAACAGAAGGAAAGATACAAACACAAATCTTTCTTTGGGGGGGGTCAAAACTATTTGGAGGAATCAACCAAGTAACTTCTGAACCTGAGAAAAGAGCTGTGTTTGTAACACCTCTGTCAGTAAAACAGTTCATTTCCAAACTGGGTCAAAACATCAGCTGTGACGTCACTGAGTGGGCGGGGCAAGTTTCAGAGCAGGTTTCTGTGTTTGGTCTGATTTAAGTTGTTATTGTTTGCTATTCTTACAGTTTCAGAGACGGGTTGAACAAGTTTCAGTACAGTTACTTAACACAGCTTTTCTGACGACATGCCTTGAGAAATGTACAAGAGTTCTGACGAAACGAACCAAAGATTTCAAATATTATAACACAAACCAACTTTACCTCAATGAAACAAAGTCTGAAACTGGCTAAATATGATTTTATTTCTAACTGTGAAATTAAAGAGAAATATTACGAAATAAAGATGTGAATCTGATCAGACTTTTTGTTTATGTTTGACTGTCTGTGAGTAAACTGTTGTTATTATTTAATGTGACTTTAAATGTAAAAAGCACCGAAAAATATTCCTCCATTCACAGCTAGCGCACCGGGACAGAAGCAGGTAACAAACCTGAGCCAAACATTTCAGAATCACCTTCATGTTCAATAAAACTTAACCTTTAACTAACACTCTGAAAGTATAAAAAGTGAATATAGTAGATCTTACCCATCGAACCGAACCGTGCCGGTCTGTTCGGTATCCACTCTGTAATGGTCCAGGAGCAGCCGGACCACCTTGTCGTGCCCGTTCCGGGCGGCGATGATCAGCGGGGTGGACCTCTGCCCGGCGAGCTGAGTCACATAGCTCAGCAGGTACTGGGTCTCCGCCTCGGGGTGGTTGAGCAGCAGCGCGGCCAGGGTCAGGACTCGGCCCTCGCTGGCTGCCTTGTACACGTAGCTGGCCAGAGACTCCATCTGAGCCCGACAGGTAGCCAGGACCTCCGCTTTCTTCGCAACTGGCGCCCGCAATGTCCAATACTCCAAAGCAAGCCGCCTCCCATTAAAATGTCGAAACCGGCCCCAGTGCACACATGGAAAACGTAGCTTCTCCGTTATGGCCACACGAGAAACGAAACTTATCCCGTCTGCTGAAGCTGAACAGATTAACAGTCCGGAACGGAGCGTCCAGCCGTTGGTTTCTGTCTCCGGACGCCGAGTTTCAGGCGTCAGCTGAGCCAGCTAGCCGTTTAGCTAGCATGCTAACGTTAGCGAGCTGGTCAACAAACCGACACTTTGTGGCTCCAAGTTGGATTAAAAAGAAACGATATCCCGTTGCTCGCCTTAAAAAATCCCCTCCCGATGATCACTTCGTCCAAAAACATCCCCCCGAACGCCAACGTTTAAAAACAAACAGACACTAGCACTTTCGCCTTTCGTTAACCAGTCACCGGAAGTTACAGTCCGACGTGAAAACACCTCCGTGTAAAACTCTGTCGCTCATATATGTTCCACTCCGAGATGAAGCTGATCCAGCGCTCTGGTTCACCTTTTTATTAGAAAACTTTATTTATGCTTCAAACAATTAAAAGAATAATAATGAACATCAAAAAGATAAAATATATAAAATAGGTTAATTGTTCATAATAAGATTTAAACTATAACTATATGCCATATTTGATATTTGTAGATACAGGCAAATGTACATTTATATTTATTTATATTTATATTTTAGTGTCTAGATTTTTATTTTACATAAGTACTTATGTTTAAATTTTATTGATATATCTTCATACCTTCCTACTTCTTTTAATACCTTTGAATGGGAGCATTGTAACAAAAAGGCAATTTCCCCTCGGGGATCAATAAAGTATTTCTGATTCTGATTACTACTACATGGTTTATTTGAAATTTGAACTGTGTTGATGTGTTTAGTTTTGGTAAAAGTTGGGCCCTTCTGACTGATCAGTAAGAAATTTCAGACAGACACTCAGAGCCCCTAGAGTGTATGTCACGTTTTCTACAAATCATTTCATTTTCATGTTTCATATAAAAAGATTAGGAGGGGTGGGGGACCAACAGTTAGGGTGGTGTCAAAGATCAAATTCAATCACATCCAAGCCTTCAATGTAACAAAGTATACTCATGTGTTTTGTCAGGGGGGTGGAGAGGCTAATGTGATAAGGGCTCTACACTGATATGTAGTATGCACTCCATCAGGCAGCCCCTCAGGTAGAATGGATGGTGAGCAACTTGTCACCAGTAGATGTCACTATACACCACGGTATCCTTCCGCATGTTTGTCTGCCTCACTGTCAGTATCAACACTTGTTCAACTCATCTGGTCTTCATCTGACCTAGTAGACTTATATCCCCCTGCCCTGATCTCCATTTACTGCTAGAATGTCGCTTATGTTGTGTCTGAGACTGAAGCCAGCTCATTAATTTAAAAACATCTCCATCTGCTTCTTGCAAATTATCCCTTTTTACTTAATGACTGCTCACTTGATTTAGTTCTCTCTGAACTTGTCAATCTGCCACCTGGCCACACTACAGGCTCACCAGCAGTTTGTCTTATCAGATTGTCATCTGTGCTTTTAAACTCACCCATTTCAAAAGGGTCAACAACTTAAGTGTGAAATTCTTAGCACCTCTTTTCTAATAAAAAGGGTGGCTCAAGTAAACTGTTGTACAAAGTGCTCTGACAAAGGCTACTGATTTGATTAAACTCGGGACTCTAAGCTCTAGCTTTTTAAAAATGAATGACTCTTTTCACTTTGACTTTCCTGTTTAGCTGACTGCATTCTCATCTGCTCAAGCGCTACCTTGAGCTTCATATCTAGTCCTTTTCTGCCTCACTTAAGCATCAGGATTAATGTCACTCTTAAATGTTGAAATCTTTAAAATTTTCTAATTTGGCCTTAGAATCCTCAGTAAGGATCCACTTCTCCAGTAAAACAGTGACTACAGCCTGTTTTACAGCATCTTTTATTATGCCTTCTGTGATGATATTGGTGAGCATTTTGATAAGCTTGGCCTTTCTGCACAAGTTGACCACCTCCAAGAGGGATTCTTCTTAAATGGCTGCAACCTATGTATTTCCCCACAGTCACCCACTAATTCTATCAAAATGATCAACAAAAATAAAGTCAAAGGAAAACAAGCTGAGAGTCATTGGGAAGAGGAGATCACAATCTGATAAGGCAAAGAAAATTGAAGAAAAAGAAATCTCTCTTAACTGTCTTAGATTGAGAACAGACACACTTTCAACACATTCACAATACAAACACACAGAAATCCCAGAAAGCCAACTGAAGGTGTTAACTCTCTGGACACATTCAGCCAACTGAGCAGAGAAGCTCCAGCCTACTTATGCAGCCTCTCATCAGAGCTGAGTGCCATCAGCTGGGGGAGAACATCGCAGGTGCACCCAGTACCTCCTGATGAGCCAAGTAGGTGAAACCTGAGACCAAGATTTCAGAATCCTTGTCCATTACATTGCCCTGTATCACATTAACATTTTAAGTTTCCCTACAGATTTGTGACAATCTGCCATCCTCTTTAAATGTACCTCCAGTAGAAAGTAGAAAAGTTGAAAAATCTCTTAGAAATTATGCTTTCATGATTTTGTATTCACAAGGATGTTATTACCCTTTTTCTAATTTCTGTTTGATAGTCGAATCCACAGTTTCTTCACCCAAAAAATGTTCAATGGCTTATGAGTTTAAAATAAGATGTGGCTGTGTGTTGTTAGCCACAAGGACACATCAGAGAGTCCAATGGTAAACACTCTCAAAGCAGAACACATACTCTGCAGAAGTGATTGAAAAGAATTAAAAAAACTTTCCACCACATTTTAAACAAAGTAGCTTGTCATTAATTTTCATGTTTAATTGAACCCTTTTAATCCCAGACCAATATATGGAGTTAGGATGAAACAGACAGGGTTGAACACGGTTGGATTATTACTACATTACTGGTTACAGCTGTTTAAAAACATCCTTGATTAAGTTATATTTTAAACACCATTTAAATAACTAACTCTGGCACTATCTAATGCAATAAGATTTTTTTATTTATTCTTACCAAAGTAGAAAAGCCTGAAAAAAAGAATTACAATATATCTTTTTTAGAAGGTGGACAAGTTGTGTTCCTGCTAGAGTGCAAGTAACTTTTCAGTTACTGTATCTTGATTTATAAGACAGAGAGTCAGTTTTTACAGTGATTGATTTTACAGAACTTCACTGTGGTACAGTGAGTACAATGACCTAGTTATTCGTAATATTTACAATAGTTATTAGGTTATTTTTACCTTTAATGTCAATGAAAGAATGTCAGTAAGAGCTGCACCAAGCAGTCAACAAACAGTGACTATAAACAAACAGTCAGCGAACAACAACATTGGTATCTGAATAACCACTTTCATTTTTAGGCTAACAAAATACTTGTTACAGCTTTTTAAGTTTGATGTTTTTTTAACTTGATGGTTTTTGACAGTGAGACACTGAGGATGTCATACTGGGATGTTGACAATGATACATCACTATTTTTTCTAATTTCCAGAATTTTGTAGTAAAATTGAGAAAACGATTTGCAGATAAATCAAAAGTGAAAATAGCTGTTAGCTGCATCCCCAGTGTTACTATATTTTAAATCATATTGTGCTGCTTAACTGACATTCCTTGCTATATCTATTTAGATGAAAAAAAAACTTTGAAGGGCAATTAATGTAGTCATTTTGACACTGTCCAGCTTTTTCAGTTGGGGGGGATTCCTTTTTGGCTAGGAGAAATGTCTGGTGTGTGATTGTGGCTCATGTGTTTTAATATTGGTAAAACCGATTGAAAAATGGTAGAGGTGAAGCAACCATGTATCTATTCAAAATTATTTAAAAATTGAAAGGTATTCAAGCCAAAAGTTAAATATTTTTGTAAAACCAAAACTATTAAAAAAGGTTGCGCTTCAGCCTCTTGCGCTAGTAATAGAATCAGGAAATGTATTAATCTAAATTTTGGCTGATGATTCAGATGTGTTTAAAGGTGATGCAGATAGATGTGCCAGTAAAGCAGACACACACATCATGGAAAACTGGACTATGAATAATGGTGAACCTAAACAATTAAAACTAGACTGTGAGTAACTGTGTAATTAAGCAGATGAGTCTCCACTGTGGGATGAAGAAATATTGTGTTAACAAAAATTTTCAACTGCAACACTTGAACAACTTTTACCATTATATAATATCACTCTAAGCACTTAATAAAACCCAAATACCAACATATTCTCACCAGTCACCAAGACGCCCAACTAATCCCAGAGGAGCGTGAAAAAGCTGTTCTTATAAGTGCCACTGCGAAGAAAGACTCATTTACCTGAATCTTCATCAGTCATTACATTATACATTATAGTATTCAGGTTTTATGAGGCAGCTCGGCAACCAGAACATTTCTGGGTCAATGGACACACAGATCTGCAATGAAGGGACATCATTGTTATTTTGTCGTAAATAAGAATACATGAAAATTTTCCATAAGAGAGCATTTCTGCTGTCAGAAATGTAATCCATGTGTAAACACCATATAAATACTGTAATGTATTTTCTAAGCTTATCATTAGTATTTTTGATTAAAAATATTTAACCTGTTAAGTAAGTCCTACAAACTACATTTCCCTTAAAAATGTAGTGCATTAGAAGTGTGAACAACACTGAAAAGAAAATTCTTAAGTAAAGCACAACTACCTCAGAAATTGCCCATAAGTGCAGTACTTGAATAATTACATTTCACCACTGTAACAGTGTCTGTAATGTATTTCACTTTACTTTCCCAATCCCTGAGAGGGATTATCAGATGCTTATTTGCACCCTTTAAATGATTTAATCACCATTTCAATTTTGTCAGCAGTACATGTTGCAAACCGTGTTACTTAATAAGGAAGTTTGACACATTAAGAGAAAAAAAATGATGCACTGACGCAGGTTGTGGAGACAAACTTCTCTACCTGTTTGCACATAGTACTTAGTTGTACCATTGAGTAATGTATGTATGACTGCCATTATGTCACACTGGCGGCATGTTATGCAGTTCTCAAATTGAAAGGGAGGTTTCATAGAAAATGTTAAAAATGTTCAGGAGGGCCTCATTTAAAAAAAAGTGAAGCATTTGAATGTGTGACCTGCAAAAATAAGATTTGGTTTCAGTTTTGTCATTAAAACAAAAATACATCTGTTGTTGAAATGAGATGCTATGTCATTGTAAAAAGTATGGCCTCTCTGTGCTGTGAAATGATTAGTGCTGTTACCTCCTTCAGGAAATGTTGTAAGACTGTGTTTGAACAGCAAGACTCATGCGAGATGCATGGTTGCCAACGATCGGCAGCCTCCAAACTTTTTGTGGTTGCATTTCCAGCTTTTTAAATACAGTTTTTTTTTAATCCCCTTTCGCCGTCTGTATTTGACCCTCAGAGCAACTGCTCCACCAGAATTAGTACTAAGACTGACAAACTACCTGGTCAAGGACAAGTGTTGGGTCACACATAGTCCTTATCCAAAAGTGAAACCTAATCAGGTGTTATACCCCAAATTTTTTCATACACCTGGGGCTTCTTCTTTCCCGCTCCCAACGGATGCTAATCTGATAATCACATGTTTTAAAAGGCTTTTTTGCGTGTGGCATGACTGCATGAGACCCTAAAGGAAATGACAAAAGAGGTGTCGAATATATTTGACATGGGATGAAAAGGTGTTTTATTTACATACTTGAAGTGAACAAGATATTTTAAAGTAGCAGGTGCTATTCTTGAAGCTGAAAGAGGAAGTATTCTGATTGTGAGTTATCACAGGGGAAAGTGAGTGACGGAGGTAAAGGGGAAGACTTTTACAGTCCACTCCTACTCCTCCTTAAATGAGCACTTCTGTATTTGACCATATATGAGAAAAGACCGTGGTTTAATGATGTAAATGACTGACTAGAGGTTAGATTTTCCCCTAAATGACTCTAGATAAAGTGTAACTAATGTGGTTGATGTTGCTGTTTCCAGAGTTATTTCTGACTCAGAACAATTTTGCTGAACATGCAAGACCTTACATGTGATACATGAGTAATGGTGTTTATCGTCGAAAGTGTGTTAAGTTTCAGGTTGCTGGAGCTGAGCAGTGTGTGTGTGTGTTTTATCAGCGATTTAGACAATTACAGTAGCATCAAAGCTGCAGATAAAGAATTGGTGCCCTGAATGTAGGAGACTTTACATGATATTATGTGAAATGTGTTTCATCAGTTATCAAATGCACAGATTATTATAATGAGTCAGCCATGAAAAGAACTAAAGAGCACGTACACCTTTTTCTGTTTCACAGTGCAGTTTGATACCAATGACATTGAGGTGGCATTTGTAGCAAACTAAGGTGTTTGATACCAGAAGCCCTGGAATGTTGCTGACAGAATGATGGTGTGGTCTGTAAAATTAAATTATGAATATATGAGTACAGTGAAGATTAGGAGTCTATAGACTGCAGACAGCTAAATGAGTCTGTACCTATGCACAGCAGAGCTCTGAGCAAAATGCTAAGCATCAGAATATAAAGACGCTTACATGGCCAATGCTAACATGCTGATGTTTAGCAAGTGAACTGTTTACTCTTAATCCAACGATACATCCAATTAGTGGTCACTGAAACATATGATCCAAAATTCCAAATATCACGCTCTCTCTCCCTCTCCTACACTTTCTCTCTAGCTCTCTCTCTTACTCACACACTTACACACACGCACACACACATGCACACACACCTACACACACACACACACAAGCAGACAAACACACAAACAGACATGCAAACAAACAGACAGACACACAAACAAACACAAAAATTTTTGGTTCCAGTATGAACTAAGCCTGGTGTGGTAAGTTGAAAATTTCAGGTGGTAGCAGAGGAGACCATAACAAATGCCCAGACAGAAAGTTTCCAGCAGCCTTGTAAAGATATACAAACATAGTAGCAAGGAGTGACAAAAGTGAGAACAGAAAAAAATTTCGTCCTGTTAATCAGTCAGTAAGATTTTTGTAGTTTAAAGACCATGACTGGAAAGCTTCATTTCAGAAGCCACTTGAGCTTGTGATGATTTCTATGTAAATACAATAGGCTACACAGGGGGAGGAAGAATAACAATTATAACAAGACTTAAGTTTATTGCAGTGATTGACATGACATGAACATGACTGTTTGATCGCGTCAGAGATGTTAATCAAAAGTGCCAAACAGTTTTCTGTCTTTTTCTTTTAATAGGATTTCTGTCACAGACTTATTAACTTTGTAATGCTCACACTGAAAATAATACACTTCTTTGGCAGACAGATGTCATCATCATGTTGTTTTCAGGCTTCTTTTCTTATTGTTTTGAATTTCATACCAGGAAATGTGTATGTATTTAGAATTATATTCTATTACTGTCTGTTAATGTGTGCTTGTTATGCGCCTTGAAGATGCTTTGCCTGATAAGTGCTAAACAAATAACCTTAATTATTTTTATTCTTATCAAGAGGCTTGTTAACAGAATAAACCTTGATTTACATTAAGCCAGTACAATCTATCAAAAAAATTACACAGAAACTACAATTTTGTACAAACAGTGGTGTTTGCAGACAAAACTCAAGGCAAATCAACTCTTTAAAAAAGTGATAGTCATGTGTTTCCCATCATTCCCAGGGTCTTGCAATCAGTGGAGAGCAGCAGCAGCTTCCTTAATCATATGAGGTTATCAAGTGTTGTGTAACTGCACCAGTGCTGAAAAAGATAAAATACAGCATATTAATTAATTGAGGCAATGAAGCACAGTAGAGGCCTGAATGTTTGATATTAATTTGACATAGAATTGTTTGTTTTGTTGATCTGTGTCCTCAAAATTCTAATTTGCCAAGCATGGCTCATGGTTGATGTGTTTATGATTCATCCTGAGGTTTCAGTGCTATTTTTTCGTGAGGAGAAAATGAGGCTGAGAGGACGGAGGAAGTTTCAGAGTGATGAAGTAATGCAGTGGTGTCACTCACACACGCACAGGTTTGATCAAAGTGTTGCGCCACACTGACTCTACTGTAACATTCCACTGGCTGTTCCCTCATTCAGTCTTTCTCCATGACCACATTTAGGCTTCCCACTCATATTTGAGGTCAGCTTTTAACATAGAGAATCTTAAAGAAAAATCAAGCTGTTGCAAGAAATGACTTTTGATATTAGATAGCTCTACACAGTCTCAGCATTTTAAATACTTTCTTTCTAAAATATCTGTACATGGTAACTATGGTATGGTAATGTTTGGAAAAGACTATGGTTACTGCTGAGAAATTGAAAACTTTAGCTTTTTATTTCTAATAAGATGTTCTATGTTTCCATTTACAATTCCCACCTCCACAGCCTTACTTTCACGTGGATTATCCTAATGAAATCGCAAAAAAATGCTGTGTCCAACATTGTTTAAATCCATAAAACCTCTTCTAAATTCTACTAGAAATACTAAAGTTAATCACAAATATCAGACTTTATTTTGAAAAAATGTGTCTTGAATGATGAGACACTAAGTCAAATCCATTAAGTCCTATGTTTGAATATTTCACTCTGTGTAATCATCTGATACATAATATATAAGATAGTAAGTAGTACACAACACTTAAAGTTATAACCCAAAACCAAGTAATTTTAAAACTTCTAACGTGAAACCATAACCAAATGTCAATCCCTCAATCTTTTTGTACACAGATTAAGAAAAATGACTCAGCTTTTTCCAATTTGAACTTTTGATGGGCCATGAACTGCATCTGTTCCAATCCATAAAGCTTTGGTTTAGTAAAGTCATAGAAGTCATTGCCAGGTTTGACAGTTCAGCATGCTTAATTACCATCAAACCACTCAAAAGTATAAATTAACTACACACCTGAGGCATCTGACACAAATGAATGTGTATGATCCTAATGGATGATTTTGTGAAAAACTGGTAATATGATTACATGACAAAGTGCATGATGCATGTCTCATCATGCCAGTTAACAAATGAAATAGTTGGTATCAGTATCACTTTAATGATAATGGCATAGGTACTAGTATTGTTGTTCCTTAAACAATACTAAGCACTACAGTATACATTCAGGAGGTAGTATGACCAAAAAAACCCCAAAACATTTAATATACTTGAGTTGCTCCAAGTATTTTCTCAACACCATGTGTCCTAGTTTTTTAATACCCTAAAATCAATGAGTGTGTTGCCAAATGATTAAATAACTCATTAAACCAAATAAACAACTTTGTTAATGATTCAGCATGTTGGTCATCAGTGTGTGGTAAACTTCCTCTCCTCTCCTAACCCCAGGCAATCTGTCTTGCCCAATTGCCTGCCCTGGCCCTCTTCCTGTCACAGCCCTGCCCAGCCCAGCCTCTCTGTCCTGCCAGGATATATATGCATCAGTCATGCATGGAGGTCAGACATTTTTCTGCACTGGCACAGAGCAATTTCAGAATACCAGAATAACAAGGATTTTATTCAGTGTTGAAGATAAATTTAAAAAAAAAATCCAGAACAGATCAGGTGCTACAGAAATCTTGTAAGATTTTTTTAAAATTCTGTCAATATTTTTCAATTCATTTTGCTTATATTTGTGTTTTCATTTGTCTTATGATGCTTTATGGTACAAGATTTTTCTCATCAAGATTTTTTCTTTGTTTGTGTTTTCTTTGTGGCTTCCTTCCTTCACAGACAAGGACCAATCACAGATGGAGCTGCTGAAAACCGCCCTTGTCATCATCCTTTTTACAACAGTCGTCGCTAAGCCAGTAAGCTTATTGTTAAGATGCATGTAAATCCTCACTTACCCTCCCTCACAGCTTGTTCTGTTTCCTCCTTGTTTCTCAATTTTCCAGCTGTTGTGTCACATGCATTAACTCACACAGCTATAGTTTTCAACTCGGTACTCAACAGATAGAAAATTTATAATGAGACAGTTTCCTCTTCATATTAAATTTCTTGTTGTTGACATACCCACTTTACTCTTGGTCATGATCACAAGATTTTCACTCTGGTGCCAAAAAAACACTTTTTTTTTTTAATTACAAGGCAGCATGTAGAAATTGCTCAATTATTATTGTTATTAAAGTTTGTTTTTTTGAGCCAACACAATCTTTTAGGATTGTATCCTGTAGAAAGACAAAATAAATGTACCAACTGAGTTTTTATTGTGTACATAATGAGAGGATTTCCTGAAAAAATAAAAACAACATTCAAATCTGTTTTGAGGTGATTAAGTGATTTAAACTCATTCATTTACAAATTAAAATAAAGATTGATTAAAAGACCAGATTGATTTTGCAACTTTTAAAAGTCTGTTTGAAGTGAAAACAAATGCAAAATTACTTAGATGAATTCATAGTTTGATTGGTACCAATACACCAGTTTGTGCTAATTCATCAGTACTTAGATCATTGGTGTTTGTTTTGACTTGTGTGTTTTGGTTTGCTTTTGTGTATCACATCCTAAGTTTCTCCATAACTCTGTTTATCTGTTACTCCATGATGAAATTCAAATCCCAGTATAATGTACACAGTGCTGAGCATGGCTGTCAATGTCCTGTAATTTTTTGATGATTATTATCATACAACTAATTTTAATTTACAGTTTGATTGTCTTTTTCTAATGATATAAAAGTAGGCTGTTGTCACCAAACTCTTGTTATATGATATCAATGTCATCTGATTATGATATACATATCTATCACTTAATAAATTGAACATTTCCAATTGTGATATTTTCAACACTTTGATGTTCTGTGTCATTTGGTATTTTCTCCACAGTTTGGTTGGCGTCCTCACAAATTCCGCCCGGGCAGACTACCAGGATGGCCAGGCAGGAATCACCATGGGTCTCGGTGGTTTTATAAACCCTCGCGTTGCAATGATCATTCTTCAGAGTCTGATGAGTCATCTGAGTCTAAAGAATCAGATGAATCTTCAGAAAATCAACTTTCTGAGTCATCTGAGAAGGTTCCAATACCCGATGAGACCACAGCAGTCACAACCACCGCAGCAGTCACGACCACCGCTGCAGTCACGACCACTGCAGCAGTCACGACCACCGCAGCAGTCACGACCACCACTGTCATGACAACCATCTTTGAAGAAGAAGAAGAAGGAAGTTCGTTCACCCCTGAGCCAGAGACAAGAAGCACAAATGAACCAACAGTGACTGTAACACCTCCACCAGCAACATTATCTACAACCGTCAGCACCACCGCCCCCTGTGATCAATGCTTCACTGTGGAGATTCCAACAGAGGGTCCCATTACAAATAACAGAGGAGACAACTAAGCAACTGTGATTCCTGTTAACCAACTGCAGACCACTATTAACAGCATTTCTATTAACAAGAACACATAATAATCCAAGGCTGATTTGGGGCTAGTCAGTGGTGTCTTTATTGTGCATTTCTTGATATCAAATGCTTAATTGCAATTTTCTGTGTGCTTTTACTAATATATCATCTACTTAAACACTATGTGATTTCTAGAGCTAAAGGGTCTCTCAGTCAAAACAATATAAATAAAACATGCCATTTGTTAATGTCGTAAAGTAGCATGGAATCATCGGATTTGTTTTTCATTGTTAAACAGAAGATGAAAACCTATCTGACTGATTCAGGCAGAAATGTTCACAGAAAGATAAGGTTCCAAAATACTGATATCTGTCATCACTGTCATTGTTGAAAACAGTTGGTAAAATTAAAGTACAGCACTCAACAAAATAAATAACAAAGGATTAAGTCATTTTTAAATTTTTTATTTTTAACATGTCATATATTGCAAGTTCAGGTACAAATGCACATTACACTGTAAAAGCAGCTGCAAAAACATTACTGCATTCATATCTTGAAATATATTTATCTGTACTTAAAACTGTTCTGCCCTTTCATCTGTGTTTATCTGTAGATGCCTCTGTATTGAGAGCTGATGGTGTTAAAAATACTTTTGATTTGTTATGAAGGTAAAATAAAATGAATCGTTTGTTCAGATAATTTTATCACTGTGATCATGCTTATTTCTGCTAAAGTAAGTTCTAAGTACATATACTTGTTAATATGATGGAAAACAATTCAGAACTAGTGATCAAGTAATCAAGTAGGTACTCAAGTGGAATTTATTAAAGCTCGAGTGATTAGGATTTAGGGGGATCTATTTGCAGAATATGGCATGAATGTCGTATTCTAATGCAATATTTATAAATATGTTTGCATTAGTGTATAATCACCTGAAACTAACCATAGTTGTGTTTTTAGTATCTTAGAATGAGCCTTTTATATCTGCAAAGCAAGCAAGTCCTCTTACATGAGGTCCAAAAAGGTTTCAGCACCATGTTTTTTTACAGTAGCCCAGAACTGACGAACCAAACACTGGTAGTAAAGATGGATTTTAGTGTTTTTCACAAATTTTGAGGTCGCCGTAGCTTTTCCTAGATGGAAGGCTTAAGAAGAGGGATATTCTGTCAGGTGTAATCTGCAATTTCACAATAAGATATCACTAAATCCTACACAGTAGATGTTTAAGTGAATCAATTTTTCACACCCCTAAAATTACAATGATGGTTAAGTAAATAGATGAATAATAAATAATGGTTAGTTTTTCAGCCATCAGCCTTCCAACCAATGGTGCAACCTCAACATGCAGCAGCATAGTCAGGACATTTTTAAGAAATGTTGGTTAAAACAGGTATTTGTACAGGTATTTAGGGAGGCAAATCTGAAAAAATCTACTAAACTGGCAAGCCAGCAGTGTCTCCAACACACCATGATGAGTTGTAGCAAAGTGTCTTAAGATGCACTTCCTTCAACAACCAGTAGAGCCTTGATTTAACTGGCATCTCTTTCAGCCAGTTAGTGTCAGCAAAAGTGGTCGCCTGTGGCACATCACACATCTGGCTGGGCTCTGCCCCTTTTCCACATTTGATTGTTCCAGTAGGAAGTCTTTGTCTTCACAGATTTGGTGTTAACCCAACCAATAGAGCGGTTCCACCCCACCCAAACCCAGAAAATGCCACAACAACAAAAATACAAGCCTTGTTTTTTTTTTGACAAGCAGTAAAAATCCCACCGACTGTCTTTAAGTAAACTCTGTCTCTCAATGTCCATTGAAACTAGTCTTTTTAAGTAATTTGGAAGCTGGCATGCAGCAAAGGTCATTAATAAATGAGGTTTTTACCTTGACTGGTAAGTATTGTTTTTTTTTTTAAAAAAAAAAAAAGGATATTACATCGATTGCAAAGTTTTTTGTCTTTTATGCAACACTGAGACATGCACCATTTAATCACGGTGATGCACATCAGACTTTATGGAGACAAACCTCATAAACATGCTTGATTTTGATTTTCGTTAGGATTTTTTCCCATTTACATTAGTATGTAACCTCTTGGCCACATCTGCAACAATCAAACCTCTTATGATGATTCATAATCAAACAATAAAAAACTGAACAGAAAGCCACATCCTTGGCATGCTCTCGAGAAATTTCCCAATCCTAAACTGATCCATAAAAGCTCATTAACACATGGAGCATCTAACCTGCCTTGTAAGGTGCCTCCTCATTTGGACAAAGAGCTTTTTCTGTCCAGGGAATTAACATATGGAATTCTTTACCTACAGTATTTAAACTTGAAACTGAAACGTTTTTTAAAGAGGAATCACTCGTAGTCATGACTAATCTGAATAATCTTGTGCATCTTATTTTACAGTGCTTTTCTGTATATTGTTTATGTTTTTTATTGTTGTCTGTGTTCTGTTGGTGTTTGTTTGCTGTACTGTTTCAGTGTGTTGTAATATCTCCTGTAAATTTGTTGATGAGTATTTGTATTTTAAAGTCTCAGCTGGGACAGGCACTGCAAATTAGCTTAAGCTACATGCTACAGTTGTGGCATTGGTTCATGCTACACACTTTTACCAATGCAAATTAACATTCAAGCACCAACTTGTAACTTTTTGACCTTAAAAAAAAATTGTTCCAAAATCGTTTTACTGTAAGAGTGTGGTGCAACAGGTTGACTCCTATAGCTTGTTTCTGCGCTGCATAACTTTGAGCTTTGGGCCATGGTTTTGAAAACAAAACTTAACGATGCATGTTACTACATCTCACAAAACAGTAATTTTGGTTAGACTGGGTCATATTTTATGGAGAAAATGCCCTCTGGTTTTCCCTCTGATGTCCTACGACTGCTCTGCCTCAATTCTGTGATTCACAGAGGTCCCTAAAAGCATCAGGGCTTCATGCTGTGTAGTTGCAGCTTATGCAGCAGTGTTGTCTTTCTCTTGCTGACACTGCTGGCAGGAGTTTTCTCAGACTGGCTTGTAGTTGTTGGCGACAGCTACACTAAAGAAAAGGCTATGGACAGACACCGTACTGGAATTACTGCTGTTGAACAGAAAGTAGCTGCTCGCTTAGTTACATGTCTTTTTTGGCTCTTGCTGGAGGTTTGGCTGTGTCAGAAACAATGTCTGCTCACTAGTTTCTGAAGCCAAATCTGCTTGTTTTGACAGAGGTTTAGCTGGTAACATGTTATAACCGAGTGTCTCTCTAGTTAAGGTTGTGTTAGCTTGGTGTGCTGAGCTGCATTCCCACCAAAAACGCTGTTTGATTTGTGTGCAGGATTTGCTCAAACTTTGACACATGAGGAAAAATACATGTAATGTTGCAGGGGCTAAATTGCATAAAAACCAATTCCTACATAGTGCTGCTTTAAATTAATGAATAAATAAATGGGCCAGACTACTAGTGTACCATGTAACACTGAAGTATTTACATGTCAGAAAAGTAGAAGCAGGATACTTCTGTGAATGTCCTCTATTGTGCCAAACATTTATTAATTTCAATGTTTCTACATAGATCTACTCCTTAAATACTGCTATATTTTCCAGCATTTAATAAGAATTGCCTGTTGCACCTGAAGATCAAACTTGCTAAAACAAGCAGATAGCAGATAACTGCAATGAAATTCTATAAAGTGAAAAATGAACCTTGTGCATTAAACATTTGGAGTATGCATGCCACAGCAGTGCATTTATAGCCTGCAGAGGGTGTGTCTGGTGTGTTTGTCTTGTTAGCTCTTGTTTTGTATCTGTACTCAATGAATAAGACCGACTGAGTTATGCCAGTGGGTTGCCTTAATTATGGGTTGTGAATTCATCATTTCCCAAATTAAATAAGGCTTAGAGGACTAAAGTCAAAACCTTAATGTTGTCAGTTTGCCTTTGTTTAAACATGTGTTGCACAACATTTTGCTTAACTGGATTTAATATCCAGTACTGACTGTGTTGTAGATGACATAAATGATGTTTTTTCATGTAAAAAAAAATATATATATTGAAAATTTCAAACCATTGAAACCATCAACTCCTCTTAGAAGACCGAGTGACTGGGAATATTTTAAAGGTTTCCTTTACTATTTTGACTCATGATCTCATTTTTAAAGTTTTGATGACCTAGAATTTGACTAAAGTGAAGAAAATGTTTTATTGTACAGTGTGACATGAGGAATAAAGTAAGGCTACTATTTTGGGAAACAATTTTGTTTGTCATAAATGTATATGTATGATTCATTTGATTTTAGAGTTGGTTATGAGGTCATATTCTAAACTCTGGATGTATACAGCCATGCATATTGTTTTGATATTATTTGTTCTGGTTTTGCTGTGTGTATTTTTTGAATTGAACAGCTGAACAGCAACATAACATCTACAAAAAAAATTGCAACGTAAAAAAGTAGAAGTCCCTATGAAAAGTAGTGGAGAGATAAATATGAAGTTGGAGTCAAGTGACACCTACAGGATGCAGTTAAGCTTGTTGTGCACTCTGAGCAAGACAATCATGTCAGACAATTATCTCCCGGCCTTGTTTGAGGTGTTTTCCTTCAGCCTTTCAGTCCTTAAAAAAAAAGGATAAAATACAACAAATTCTGATCACAGCTAAACATCCTGCTCATTTCCTTTTAACTAAAGTCTTGAAAAATAAAAAAGTCTTTATGTGTTTTCAAGCCAACAGGGTTGACCTAAAGCACCTTCAATGACTCAGCTCCATCTGGTGGTAAAGGTCATTTATTACAGTGTGTGCATCAAACTTCTGGACATAAACCTCACCATAAGAAACATGTTTACGTTAAAATGTCTGAAAACAACTCTGTCAATATACTATATTTTGTTAAATTGTGTACCTACATTATCCCAAATATTTTTAAACCACATTCAAGCTATTTTTTATTTTGTTGCCTGTTATTAATTTCCAGGGTAACAACAGTCAGACAGTGAGGACAGAATTTGACAAACATTACTAAACTTAATGTAAATAAAGCTTGAAACCATTTCCTTGTCTGTTGACATTTGTGCCTCAGTCAGTCAGAGATTTTTAACTGCAACGATGGCTGTTTAACAATAAAACAACCAAACCCCATGATCCTATGCTAACTAACAACATTGTTCAACTATGTCATCTGTTTTCCATTATTTTGACTGAGAGACCTGTCGTGTCAGAGATAACATATTGTACTTTAAACAGATTTTTGACTGATACAAGTGGAAATGCCCCTGTACACAAAGCCAGTCTGTAAATACATGGTCACACAGAGCAGTGTCCTCCAACCCATCATATGGGATGAACTGCAGCACAGAATGTGAACCAGGTCTTATCACCTATCATGAGCCGTGGACCTAACTAGTGCTCTTGTGGCTGAACAGGCACAAATCCCTGCAGCCAGGTTCTAAAACCTGGAGAAACGCCTAAAACCAGAGGATGGAGGCTAGTTAGGCGGCAGATGAATGTTCGTGGTTTTGGAATGACAAGTTCCACAGCAGCAAGTTCCAGCACATATGGTAAAAAATGTAATCACACGTTTTTTATTTTTCTTTTGGTTTTCAAAAGAGGCAAGAGAAAACACAGCACACCTACTTACATGCAGGAAGATTGAAGTCCATGAATTCTACACAGGATGGGTTCACTCCATCCAAACCACAAAAGTTCAAAAATAGGCTAATTTATGTTGAACTAATGAGTAAATTACATCGTTTGACCTGGGAACATGGACCCTGACATACAGTCAGTACGACAGCTGTTTTAGTAACCAGAGAACTTTAAATTTGAGACTTTGTACCCTGAGGGAGGCACTAGCAAGGGAAACTGCGGTAGGTCCATTAAAATCCAAATGTTGTTTTTTTTTTCTCCTGTCTTTTAATGGTTTGGACTTTGCTCAAAAAAGTGACTCTTCTTACAAGACTTGATTTACTGATCAGCTCTTCATGTCTCAAATCCCACTTCAGATGTCACTATGACTCACAGATACATATAGTTATCACAATTAACTCATTATCCTGTTATTATTTTAGTCATAGACATGAAAGCTAAGCTCAGGCATCTTTCCAGCTGGATTAGCTGTCAGCGGCCCTCCCTGAAGGGGTGGTACAATGCCGAGTTGAAGAGGAGGGCAGGAGGGATTGCCGCCATGCACTGCAGGGTTCAGACATCATTCAGAAACTTAAAATCTGTCAAGAAAAAATGTTTTTTAGACGTTTGCTAAGATTTCTAAGTCTTGAAACTACAAGAACTGCTGACCTTTTGTCTGATCCATCAGCCACTGACACTATAGGATAAAAAAAAATGAAACCCCTTAAAAACATTAAGTTTTAAATACTTAAAGTCTGTGGTGTATTTATATATATATTACTTATTTTTCTTAAATGTTGATTCTTTATGTGTCTCACTTTCTGTTTTTCACACCAGTCCTGAATGAATCCTTGGATCCTTAAAGATTCTTTTCAAATATATTTGGACAAAGAAGCAAAAACTTAACTTCATTCAGAAACATTTGGTAAATTCAACAGGTTCACCATAATGAATTGATGCTCAACCAAACAACTTTAAAGGTCTACAGTATTTTAGATAATCCATAATAAACTAAACAGATAGCAGGAAGTAGACAGACAGATAGATAGAGGGCGTATCAGACTGCTGCCTTTTTTCCCTTGATGTTGAGAAGGAGATGAGATGGCTATACATACATTTTTTTACCCGGTAGTTATTTTGTGCTGCTTGTTTTCCCCACTTCACCTCCTCCATCCATCACTGCCAACTTTCTGATGACAGCAAATCAGTTAATGTAATTAGTTACAGAGCAAATCTAACTGTGCCTGGTTAGTAAATTCAAACAGTGTTATTAGTTTTTTAGAATAAGACAAATGAATTAGTGTCATTAATGGGGCCAGAGAGGAACTTACTTTAGTTCAAAGATTCCCAACTTTTACTTTCTCTCCCTCTCTCTCTTACTCTCTCTCTTTTTCAAAGAATAATAAAGCAAGCCTTGGCCTGTCTGTGTGCAGTCGAGCATAAATCACTTACACCATTATAACACTGGTGTATTCATTGAAAAACAGACTTTAGTCAAAGGCACAAAGTTGAATCAACTCACGTTTAAGGGGTTTTCACAACCAGCTTTGCCCGATAACCAAAGAACATTTTTAAAGAGTTAGAGATTCCATATGATGGAATCATTTTCATGAGTAACCATCAATAACCATGTATACATCATCCTCCAAAACTTAATTTTCCAGTTTGCTTAGAGCACAAATCTTTGTTTCCACAATCCTGCACATATCAGAACAAAAACGTGATGTAAAGAAAAAAGCGTTCTGTATATGTTTATTTTCTAGACATTACTGTCACTTCATTAATATGTAGGCTGACTGGGTCCTTACTGGATCCTTAGATTAACAGTCTGTGACAGGCTCTATATCAGTCTTATATTTTACCTGTCTTGTTTTTTCACCTGAGGGGCTTAGCTGCTGGAGACTGATATGAAGGCTGTAATCAGTCGCAACTCTCTCTATGTTTTATGTGTCTATAGGGTTTGATGGAAGGGAGGTTGTCGACAGATGACAGCAGATGAAGTCTAGACACAAAACTGAGCGCACTATGAGATTTTTGTAGAATATTTTCTCATGTTTCTTTCATTTCCTCAGATTATTTCTGTCTCTAGACATAATTAGCAGGTCTGCAATCGGACTCATGCTTTGAACTAAGTTTGTAGGAGTAAACTGTAGGCTCACTCACTGCCTCTATCACTTACTTGCCCCCTGACATGCTAACAGTTGTTTTTATTCAGATTAGTAGACAGGAGTAAGTCCAAATGTTGGATTGTTCAAAGACACAAAGATTTTATTTGAAAAGGCAGCCACCAAATTCATATAACTGCTCTCACTGTAGCTCCTAAAGTTTTGGTTGTCAGTGTTTTATCTCTGTGTGTAGGTATGGTTCTGAGGGTAAACTTTATTGTCCTCCACAAATGTTTCATATATGTTTCAGGTTTTGAGACTGAAATATTTTATACATTTATATCACTTCTTATTATTTGTTATTCAAAGAAATAAAGTGCCTACTTTAAAGAAGCCTACTGTGTAAATATATTGCAAATATGTTAGAGTTTGGAGTTGAACGTCAGTGTCTATCTGTCTGATGGTCGTTTGGCCTTTTAAAACTTCTGAACAACTTTTAGATGTTACCATGAAATTTGAAACATAGAATCATGATGCCACGAGGATTAATTATAATAACTTTGGTGATAATCAAAGTTACTTAGACCTCTATGAGTAGGTCTAACTGCTCATTTGCAAAGTTTCTGGATTTGTGACTGAATACCTGAAAATCATCCTCACCAGACTCAGCTGTTCTTTGTGCTTAATGCTTGACTTGCAAATTTACTAAAGTAAGGTGATGCACATGGCAAACATTATAGCTACTTAGTATAAGCTTGATAACATTGTCATTTCATTGTGAGCATTTTTACACTGATGTTAGCATTTAACAAGTACAGAACCACTAACATACTACTAACATACTACCACTAACATGTAACATGACTCGTGACCATGCAACAGCCATGCTCGCAAGAAAGCCAGGCAAGATGTTGAAAAAGTCGAGCATCTGAAAGAACTTCCAAATTTGCAATGACTATCAAAAGTCATGTGCTTTATGGAAACAAGGTGTGTGTTTGTGTTGTGTTTTTAGACATGTTTTATGCACATATTGTCGAAAAATAGGCTTAAAGTGCAATTTAATGCCTCAAGTCATGTTTTTATGGATGTGAAATGGCAATGAAGCCCAAGTGTGACAGAGAAGGTGCAGACAGCTTCAAGGATTTAAAGAGAGCATATTGGCTGTGTGATATGCAGCGGTAAATAACAGGCTGTTACGCTCCCATTCTAAAGGTAAGTCTCACAACCAACATAGGGACCAGTCAACAAATGGAGGCGTGCCTGATGGTAACAACTCATTACATCAACAGTGACTGAAAAGTAGGAGCTTTGAGTTGGAGACTATATCAATGGATGAGAGTCACACAGCAGCACATATTCCAGAAAGAACTGGAGAAGTGGCAGCTTTTTTCTGTTCCTGCCAAGAAAAGAGTTGCGATTGTGTACAACAATGCAGCAAACATGTTGCTGTGAGCTGAGACGCTGAAGCAGGAGGCCTCAGGGGGCAGAGTGATGGGTGTGTGCTGTGCTGGATATACGCTTCTGCTTTGCATTACAGCACTCAAGCAAGATCCTGTATACCACATCATGACTTGTTGGACACTTATAAGAAGTGCAAAGACATTGAAAGGAAAACAAAAGATACAGCAGGTCAGAGAGCACAAGCTATGCAAGATGTCCCAACATGTTGGAACTCAGCATATTTTATGCTTAAGTGTCTATGTGAGCAGAGGTGGCTCATTTCAGCAGTCCTGTCCAAGCTGTCAAGACACTTTGCATGAAGAGTAGGTCTGGACCACACTCTAAAATTCAATTTATGATTTTTGAACCTAATAACTGAGATCAATTCCCACATGAGCAAGCACTTGGCGACAGTGGCGAGGAAAAACTTCCTTTTAACAAGCAGAAACCTCAGCACAGATCCAGGCTCAGAGGCAGGCAGCCATCTGAACAGGACCAGACAGGTTAAACTACAACTGTATGTAGAGAGGTGAAGATAATTGACTTTAGAAATAAAGTAGGAAGTAAAACTAAGTGTTCAAACAGATGAAGTAAAAA
>JAPZDV010000023.1:25712633-25725070 GCA_029814665.1 Acanthurus lineatus
TTTGAATGGGAGCATTGTAACAAAAAGGCAATTTCCCCTCGGGGATCAATAAAGTATTTCTGATTCTGATTCTGATTAAAGTAGAAAAAAATGTTTATCCAAAGCAAATGTTTTAAAATTTTTTATATGTATTTCAAAGTATTTTTTCCTCATTCTTTCTTACTTTGTGCACTCATTTCGATCTGGTCTTTCAAATATTTATATGTCTTTTTTATGAGTTTGCAATATTTGTTTCATCTCTGTTGGTTATTACTTTCACAGAATTAAGATGAAAAAAATATTAACACCATTTAACTGCATTTTATATGTCCAACATTTTTAGAAGCTTTCATTTACACGTAAATCCAACTTGTATAAATATTTGCTTTAAAACTTAGCAAACTAGAAGCTGTCTAAACATCCAGGTGACCAGAAATTAAAGTCATTCTTGGATTTAATTTTGACTTTATTTTGCTTTAATTTCCTTCCATGTGACTGAAATCTCCTACTTAACTGACTGTGACGTGAGATTGTTTTGTTGATAAAATATATTTATATATGAAAGTGTAAATGACTGTAAAGCAGATCTATAAAATCCTTTCAGTGTAACATTTAGAGAGTAAAGAGATGCAGTTTTGTCTCAGAGGTTCATTCAGAAGGATGTTAAGAAACAGATTTAAACATTTTCTGTATTTTGTGGCTGTTGGAGGGCTGAGAGCTGAAAGGCTGCAGGGTTTCTGCTCTCAGGAGCTGCTGCTTTGAATCAAACTTCACATGAAACAAGTCAGACTGTAAAGTTTTCTGTGATCGCTGCTTCCAGACGTCTTGCAGAGTCACTCAGCTGCGTTCACGCTGCATCATCAGGCAGAACTAAACTCAGCGTCTGACTCACTGACTTTTTTTAGTTAAATGTTAATATATATGTATTTATCAGACAGTTAAATATTGTATCACACCACTGCATCTGTTTCCTCACAGACATCAACACAACTCAGTTTTTGTAAGTTTGGTTGATTGAATCTCAGTCAGTGAGCTACAATCTCCTGAATTCAAATTTATTTCAGTTCAACAGTTTGTTGTGTCCTTCCTGTTTGACTCAAATGTGACTGGTTGCTAACAGAGAGAGAAATAATAAATAAAACTGTGTGGGACTGATTTTTCTGACCATAACTGATGTATGTTAACTGTGATCAGTCACGTTGTCTCAGGCTGCAGCCTCTTCATTTCTGTCATTTGCCCCAGTTTTCCTTCATTCAAACATGTTTGGATTCATGATCTTTGCTCTGAACCTCAGCTGGAGCATAAGCTTCTAACTGTGTTCATCTGAACCCAGATTAATGCTGTCTAATAAAAATTGGGAGGAGGTTTATACAGATTACCAGCTTATCTGCCTGCAGATCAACCTGCAGTTCAACAGAGGCTGCGGTGTTTATTATCAAAGGACTCAGCCTGACTCAGTTCAAGGGCAACGGGGCAGCAATGAGGAGGAGAATGAGGAGGAGAGGTCTGAAAACATCACTGAGGAGGATTTGGACCTGAAAGCTCATCAACATAAATGATGGAAGGACGGCAGTGGATCTAATTAGTTCTCTGTCTCGCAGACGTACCGTCAGGTGTTCGGCCTGCCGTCATTCACAGTGTTTCAGTTTATTCTCAGGGCGACAAACAGACGGTGAACTGCAAAGTGAGATGCAGGCATCCATCCGGAGGAGACAGAACTCCGCAACGTTCATGTTCAGGTCGGTAAAATCAAGTTTTTATCTTCACTTTCATCCTTTATTAACTGTTGATGTGATGTCTCTCCTCACGAACTCTGCCGTGTTCGAACATCGACATCCTGGTTGCAAACTGTTCCGATTCGATGGATGTTCTCTTGTTTTATGGGCTGTAACTTTATGATTATCATAGGTTACTCTCAGGAGAAAACATTGAAGAGTTGGAGGTTCTATCTTTTAGGAGAAAAAGTGTCACATTGAACATTTCAAACAACAAGTTTGTTTCCATCCTCCTGTTTTTATTTGCATTTTCAGTTTATGCAAAAAAATGAAAAAAAAATGTGACTTGGGATAAAAACATCGACAGTCTTGAAAACTTCATGAATCTTAGGACCTAAATGTCAGTTATCATTTTAACTGACGAGCTGAAGACATCAGATGTGTGAAGTGAAGAGGACGCTGTGACCTTCCTCACATTAAAACATGAAACAGAAACGTTGGATTTCCATCATGTTTTCCATCATTCGAGACGTTTTAATGACGTCCTCTTCTTCTTCAAAGGTTTAACTGCACCACCTGAGGAATTACGCCACCTGCTGTTTATCTCAGAGTAAAAATAATCAACATTACGGAAAATATTAACACTCATCTTTTCCTTTAGTTTGCATTTGTCTGTTAAGAGGCAGATGTCTGAGTTTGGTTCACCTGCAGGTTTCCATCATTCGCAGCCTCTGAAGCTGCTGATGTCACAAACCTGACGATGGAATGAAAGCTGTGTCAAAGTGAAAGCAGCAGAACATCTGTCCTCTGCTGGATGTGTGACAGATGAACAGATCAGATTAGAGGAGGAAATCCACTCTCACAGAGTTTGAGGATTTTGGCAGGAGAGCGTACGTCAGGTCACAACTTTCACGAGCTTCACCTCCATTCAGCGCTCTCCGCTGTTTGCACCTTTTTTAAAAAACCTCCTCTGTGCAGATCCGTCGAGAACGTCGTCACTCTGTAGTCAGGCAGCTCAGGACATTTTGCAGACATATTTGTGACAAGAAAACAGACTATCTGAAGCCAGAATATAAACTTTTTCTGAACCTGAGTCCAGTGACTTTTGTCCCTGAAGTCCATCAAACCTTCACAACACAAATGTAGTTTCAATGTAAAAAACGTTTGTCTGAAAACTGTAGCTTCATCATCCCCATAATTTACTTAAATAACCTAAACATCAGCACGCTAACATGTTTTTTAACATTTTTCCTTCAGTCAACTGAGACAGAAAGCAGTGTGACAATTAAGTGGCCTTACAAGCAGGTTTTAGATAAATCCCATCATGCACTGCAGGATTTAAACTTTCCTTCACTGTAAAATACGTCCAGAATGACAGTCGCTGTCACAGAGTGCAGGTTTTCTGCTGCTCTGATGAATCTGAGGTCAGTTCAGTCGAATGGAGGATCTTTGAGAATCTGTGTTTGTTCTGCAGCAGGTCGGCTGGTTCTGCAGAGATGGAGAAGGTTCTGCCAAAGCCTCGGTTTCACCTGGACCTCTGGCTCTGGTTCACCGTCCAGAACTGGATCCTGGATGTGGGCCAGCCCGTTGTCACGGTAACCAGATGATAACTGCTGTCTAGCTTTGAGAGAAAACTTAAAAGGTCTTTCTTGAGTATTTTATTTAGTAAAAATAATTATAAAGTGTTTGTCTTGCTCACCTCTAATGAAGCATGATTGTTATTTATTTTCATCAGGAATTATTGTTGTTGTTAAAAATGAAGATAACAGCTCCCATGATCCCTCACTACTTCGTGACATTATCAAACTTTCTTACATTATTGTATCGGGAGACTCCTAGTGTAAAAATGACATCCTGCACCTGTACAGGAGAGAAAGACTCTAAATGTACTTTTCCTGCTTTCTGGATCTCTCTGCAGCTCTTCCTTCCAGCAGACTGGTTTCCTCTGAACCGACCCGGTGCTGCAGAATGCCTCCACACTCTGTACATCGTCAGCACACCGCTCACCCTGCTCAGAGTAACAGACGGGACACGTGGCTGCACACACTGAATAATAAACTCACAGAAATCTACATTATTTATATTCTGTCATGTCACAAACATCTGTCCTTACAGATGCTTGAACGCAGCCCCAGGACGCTGCCTCGCCCAGCCGTCCGCCTCGGCATCATCGCTGTCGTCATGGGAACCAGCATCCACCTGGTGGCTGACTCCATCATGCGACGGCTGCTGCTGATTGGCTACCAGCTGCACCTGTCGGTCCAAGAGAATCCAGTGATGAAGAACCTCCAGCCCCCCCTGGTTGGTACTGCATCAGAAAAATCATCACACATTTGTCATATATCATGTGGGCGTGGCCTGTTGTACTTGTGACCATGCCCAACGTCCTCCATTTCCCAGAATGTCTTTCAGCAGCCAATGGAAACAGACGTGACCCTGATGCTTTTAACCTTTACTGAAACTACAGATCTGTAATTTAATGAGAATCTTTGGGTGTTTTTTTTTTTGGCTGCAGATTAAAAAATGCGACTTTGTGACTTTCTTGTTGCTTGATGGTCATTTTAACAGTTTTTAGAAAATAAATTAGTGAAACATTTTAACTGAAATTAAAAAGAAACAGCACTGCTTTAACTGAATTACACCGATCTGTGAATATGTGATTAACATCAGCTGGATATTAATAAAACTGTTCAATCAGAACAGACCAACCAATGCAGGTACAGAAGCAGGAAGCATTTTGTAGGCAGGATTTCATTTTCAAAGACAAAACAATCTGTCGAATCTCTCACAAAGACTCATGTTCATTCGTGAAGATCACTGTTTTGTTTTGCAGATCGATGCCTTCGAGCTTCTGTTTTACTTTGACGACACTGTTGGTCATCTGATGTGGTAAGAACTTCCCAAACTATGAAGAATGTTCAGCACATTTACACCATAACATTGTTTTTGTCAGAAAAAGATTACAAGAATTTTTTTAAATTATATTTAGTGTCTCTCAATACTGTTGGACTTCTTGCCTGTGTCTCAAAGCTCCGAGCTCATTGGTTCCTTGTGAAGGTATAAATTAAAAAAAAGAAGAGAAAAAAACACTTTCACAAATATGCTGATTCATGTTTAAACAGGTACGTATCCTCCAACAGCTGCTAACTATAGTTTTTAATGTAAAATCTTAAAACTGAACTCAAGTTTCCAGGATGATGCAGTGAAGTCAGGAATAGGACTTAAACATCTTAAAGGAAAAATGTAAATACCTGAAGATGCTCCTGACTCGACTAAAGTGGGACCTAAAAGTGATCAGTATTTTGGTTGACTGATGTTTCTCGAGTTGACAAGAACGCAGCCTGAAAAAGGTTCAGCATGTGAGGGGAGGGGTTTGTCTCACCTGGAATCAGCTGTGGTCACTCTTCCTCTTCCAGGTATGTTCCTCTCTTCCTCGTCCTCTTCCTCTTCTTCAGCGGTTGTTTCAGTCACAGGAAACAGGAGGAGAAGATGCCAGCAGCAGCCTGGATGCTTCTTGTCCCCAACGCCGCCTACTACTGGTCAGACAGTTTACTGCAGGCTCACAGAGAGCCGGTCTGTCCTGTAACTGAGCTCACAGGTTCAATCCCTGTTTGTTTGTTTGATCACTGGTATGTGTTGCCTTGGCAACAGCTGGTTTTTCTGAGTGCATCATCAACCATCAGTGGTGACGTCTTACTACGTTTCAGCAGAACGAAACTAGTGTCTGATGAACACACCAGCACCTGAGGCTGTGTGTGTGTGTGTGTGTGTGTGTGTGTGTGTCCAGGTGTTAGTAATAATTCATCAGCTAGTTCTCAGGTGTTGCTAACTAATTACTTTACTCAGTGAGGGCAGCACTTAAGGATGAAAGCAGAAAAACCCTGCTGGCTGTTCAAGTGTTGTTGCTCTTTGACTAAAAACTAAATATCCCTCACATCCCTGCTGACTGTAACTTCTTAGTTTCAGAGCAGCTGCTGGCCACGATTCACCCTGTCACACGGTGTCTTACACTTATTTTTATAGCCACTTCGTTGTTAATTTAATCTTTTAAAAAATAAACTTTAAGAGCAAGGAGGAGGAGGAGTATAGCTCAGAAATTGACAGTATTTTTGTGAATTTATGTGACGACGATGTTTGATATGATTTTAGAAAGATTCAGTCAGTGCAGTCTGTCTGCTTGGATCAGTTCAGCATCTATGAATGACTTTCCTCTGGTCTGCTGAAGTCCTGTGACGACTCAAAGTTAGTTACTGTTTTTGATATTTTGGTTAGAAAACACAGTGGGGATTGAACCTGTGACTCTCAGCTCACAGCACCGTACACACACACCCGCTGACCCCCCTCCCCCGTTTCTCTGACCAGGTACCTGATCACTGAAGGACAGACCTTCATCCTCTTCACCTTCACCTTCTTCGCCATGGCCGCCACAGTGATGCATCAGAGGAGGCGGGGCATGGTTCCTGACGGCAACGGCCTCTTCCTGCTCTCCAGGTACACATGACCACCGGCTGCTCGATGAGGATGCGAACCTCTGCTACATTTTCAGTGAAAATACTCATTTTTAAAGCTGAACATTCAGGATTAAAGTTTGAACTGTTTGTTTATGTGGAAACAAACAGCAGAAACTGAATTTGATGACAGCTGATCCTCGATGTTGAGTCATTTTACCAGAAACAAGAAGAAGTGACCAGATGATAAAGTGGGAGTGAATCCGGTTTCTTTGAGCAGATGTAAAAGAATGTTTTTGCAGAGTAGTTAAAGCTCTCTGGTTTCAGTTTCTCTGCAGCTCTGTTCCTGGTGGCGATCTGGGTCGTCTGTCTGTGGAACGACTGCGTCCTGAGGAAAAAGCATCCCGGGCTGATCTACGTCCCTCAGCCTCGCGCCGTGTACACGCTCCACCTCCGACAGAACATCCAGACGTAACGGCTCGTTCATCAGACTCAGGGTGTCACAGATGATCTGCTCTGCAGCTGCAAAGGTCTGAAGGGACAAAATAGGATCCATGCAGCTGTGAGTGACTTTCAAGTGAAGTACTGGCAAAAAACTTTCAGGATGCCATCAGGAGGACGAGGGTCTCAGCCCGGCCTCAGGACTGAGGTCACTGACACAGATGGCTGTGTTTGCTGCATTAAAGCTTCAGACTGGTTCACCAACTTTTGTGTGATGTGATGAAATTTTAGAGATTAAAAAAAGGTTGTGTTTATTGTGTGATCTTAAGCTTTCAGCTTTCCGTCTCAGTGTTGTGTAACTAAACCACAGACAGCCGTGTGAGGAGCTCTGAACAAACAAATAACTTTTGATGAAGCAGCTTTTGCTGAGTCTTGAGGGTAAACTGATTTTCAAAGTAATAACAAATCATCTCTGCAGACTTACGTAGTCTTAAAAAACAGATTTACTTCTAAAGAACTGCAAATAATATAAAATATTAATGTTATTAAACAGCACATCCCCTGTTAAGCCTTTGCCTGCACCACTGCAGACCTACTGAAATTTCCTTATTCATGTTTCTGGGTTTTATCCGCCTTCAACAGACCTTCAGCAGCCCCACAGGAGAAAACGCAGCTCTGTGTCAACAACAGCACCGACAGGTTTTTATTCTAATGCACGTCAGTGAGACATCACAGGTCTGATTAAAATGAACTCATTAAAATTAAATGACAGTGTGAGTGTTTGATGTTCAGCAGGAGTTTATTTCCCCTGTGGTTCCTCTCAGCATCAGAGATGCTCTTATGGCTTTCCTTATATTTGTGTTTCTTTGTTTGCCTGCTGAGCTCCTCATGGTTAATGAAGTTGTTTTTTTTAAGGGAAGCCTTATAAAGCAGCTGTTATGGCTTGAAATACCTGTTTTTGTCACCAGTGCTGCTAAATGTCCCACCATCCTTCAAAACACCAGAAACGTGGATAAAAATCTCTTTATCTCATACAAAAGGGCCCTGTTTTGGTCGCCATAAAAATGGCTGCAAATGTCCCGATGGTTGCTTCAGAATAGAGACATTCGAATTTCATATGATCCCATCTTTGCTGGTCTGTTGCTTTGCAGCCTTCTCACCTTAATGTCACCATCATCCACTTCAACCTCCTGATGGGAAAAATAAGGCTGCATATAATCAGAACTGTGTCACACTGATATGAACATATATGAGCAAAAATAATGCAAAAATATCCTTAATTTGCAAAACTGTAAACTGTAAACATTTCTTGGCCACAACCTGACACACTGAGCTGAAACGGCAGAGATGTTTCCCATGCATGCTCTGCCCCTCGGTGCCTTCCCTCCACATGGAGTCCCAGCCAGGATCCTCCATCCACTTCCATTACGTTCCTCATCTTACAGCAGCCTGGATCAGTTTCCTGAGCTGGGATTCAGAGTTCAGAGCTGCTCACACACGAAGCCACCATGGTGAGACAATAACTGAGTCTTCTCAGCAGCTTCACGCTGTCATCCATCATCCATCTGCAGCCTCCTTTCTGCTTTTTCACTGTTCACTAACTTCTTCTTCTTTTCATTTCAGGCCAAGTTCCTGACACAGGATCAGATTACTGGTGAGACTCTCACACATTACATATTACTGCTGCTGATAAAATGAGTCATGACATGAGGGTTGTAGAAATTACTGCTTCAAGTCAGTGGATTAAAAAAAAATAACCTATTTTCAGATGATTCACGTTTTTTTTTAGAAGAACAGTTTGTTTTTTTGGCAGTTCAGGGAACAAGTTGTTTTTATCAGATTAATTCTGTTTCACCGGAGCTGTGTTTGTTGGTTTTTAATCAGACAGCAGAGTTTTCCGTGTGTCTGCTTCAGTACAAAAGAGCACTTGTTCCTGTTCAAGCTGAGCAGATTCACACAGTGATCTGCTGGCTGACATCCTCAACCTGCTAATGTGATTAAACACAAAGGTTCTCTGTGTGAACACGGTTTTTTAGCCTAATGAGGAGACACTAAACTCACATTATTGTCTCTGATCGAAAGGATAGAGGAGTTTTTGTGGGCTGTTTCTGTGATACTGAAATATTTTTGGTACTGTTGAATGATTGTCAGAAAGTTAGCTGATATTTAAGGGCAACAAGTAAATGTTTTCATTGATGATCATTGGTAGATTAACAGATTCTGCTCTTGGTTTTTTGAACATCAGAAAACAAGAAAAACATCCATCATATTGTCCCATGTGTCTCGTGGTCAAATATCCGTCTCTTTAGTCACTAAAGGCTCCACTATTGTCAGCTAGTCTCTGTTGGCTGCTGGGCAGGTAACATAAAGTGGCTTTTTAAAGTAGCTTCTCCTCTAAAAACAGGAGCTTGAAACACTGAAACTGAATCAGACAGAAAATACACCACAGAACCAGAAACAGAAGACTGGAGGTCTCCCTGCCTATTTATGATTATAATTCTATTTTTCTTAAAATGATTTAGTGAAGGACTTTCCAAAAACTGGTTTAAAATTCACTTTGTACTTTTTTGATGAGTGTAACGAGATGCTGAATATCACTCTGAAGGTCTGTGCCTGGATGAAATGATGTATTAAGAACATATAATCCTCATGGGCCTTCATTAGTTTTCATCCAGCATCTCATGGTGATAGTGTGTGTGCAGATCCTTGCTCTTTTATATACAGAGATATATCTCACAACCATTGTGTGTGTGTGTGTGTGTGTGTGTGTGTGTTGCAGAGTTTAAGGAGTGTTTCTCTCTGTACGACCGTCAGCGTAAAGGAAAGATCGAAGCTCGGGATCTGATCACAGTGATGCGATGCCTCGGGTCAAACCCCACCCCCTCCGAAGTCCAGCGACACTTGATGAGTCACAGCATAGGTAACCGTCTCACCTACGATGTTAGTTAAAAAACAAAGCTGCATTTCTTGTTTATAAGAAAAAAATGTGCTGCTTGTGTGTGTGAAGAGCTGAAACTGAAAACGTCCCTTTAGTTTCTGCTAAAGACGTGGAGCTTTAATAACTCCTCACAAATATATAGTTTCATTTTTAAAAAACAGGTTGATTGTTTCCTAAAACAGCTGCTCACCACAGTTTTCATCAAAAAAATAAGAAATGTATTTACTAGGAACTATTTTCTACGGTGGATTAATCTACATTTTGTTCTCCTGTAAGTATTTGGGGTTTGACCTGGTTTCGTTGAAATCGTTGAGGAGGAAACGAATCTGTCACATGAACATAAAGAAGAGTTTAATAAAGTTTTCTGTCAACAGCAACAATATCTCTTTATGTTTTAATATTTCTGTGTGCACATTGAGGCCTCAGATATTTGACTTTCTGCTGTGTTATCTCTGTATGATACATATTTAAATCACTCTGAGGGAGATTCTGTACGTACCAGCTGTAATAAACATCTCACAGTTTCCATCCAAAGTTAATTCAATATGTTTAAACTGTCAGCAGCTTATCTGTCAACGCTGCTCTTTACATTCTGTTTTACTGCTTTACTGTTTGAACAACTTGTTTCATATTTACTGTGTGATATTAGATATTTTTCCCAACTGAAACGTCTCCTTACATCGCGTCCTCATTTCTCCTGCAGAGATCAATAATCTATCATCTTACTTGTTTATCCAGTGACATTATAGATGACTGTGGCGGTCCAGTTAAAGTATATTTTCCTGCAGATTGGAGCGGAGAGCTGGACTTCTCCACCCTCCTGAGCATCATGCACCGGCAGCTCCAGCAGGAGGCGCCAGAGGAGGAGATACTGGAGGCCATGAGGATGGCTGACAAGGATCAGAAGGGCTTCATCCTGGCCTCCGAGCTGAGAGCCAAACTCACGGGGTTGGGGGAGAAACTGACTGATCGAGAGGGTGAGAGCGAAAATCTACATGTTTTAATGACATTTCATGTATTTTTCACTTTTATTCCTCTGGGTTCATGTTAGTTTTTAATCACTGGGTTTTTCTTTTCATTTTTATTTTGTACTGTTGTTCACTTTCATTTGAACTTTCTTCTGTTACTCTGCCTCTTCTTTCATTTTAATCCTGTTATGCGTCACCAAATGGACATCTACAAATTTAAAACTTATACTGAGTGTGGCAGGGATTTTTATTATTGCATCTGATAAAGGAGACAATTTAAGTGATTTATTTTAACTTGAGTTTAGTTAGTCAAATGGGAGGCTCTAAATAACTTTGCAGAAAAAAAAGAGGTCTTATTTTTTAATAAGTATAAATTCTGCCAGTAAGGTGAAAATATTTCATCCAGTTTCTATTTAAAATCAGCTCACTTCAAGATATTTTCAGAATAAAGAGATTGTGTGTTTTGCAGCAAAAAAGAATAAATATGACTGTTTGCATGACCAAGAGTTTTAAGTCACTGTAAGCGATTTGATCTCAGGACAAAAATTTCCCAACCACAAGGACAGCAGGAAAATTTGTGCTCAGGTTTAACAGGACTAGTAGAGACTTTGAAAAGTGTTAACATGCTGCCACACTGTGTTTTATTCATTTAAAGTCCAGTTTATTATTTAATAGAAATGTATTTTCAGTTCATCAAAAGTTTCAGCCGCATCTTTTTATCCACATTTACATCAAACAGCGGTAACAGTTAAAAATTAAGCATTTAAATCACTAACATCATTACTGTCACATTACTGTCACATGGAGCGGATTACAGGGGTTTGGAGGGATTCTCATGTCCTCACTACAGAACATTCTGTCTGTGTTTGAATTTTGGGTTCCTGTGAATGTAGGAAAATAATCTCAAATAATTTCATTCTTATTTATTAAGACTGTGATGAAGATGAGACCACAGTTCACAGGCTGCCTCCGTAGTGTTTGCTAACAGATAGTAATTAAAGCCGTGTCTCTCTGTTTTCAGTGGATGAGCTGCTGGAGGAGGCGGGTGTTGGAGCTGATGGGCGGGTCAACTGTGAGCACTTTGCTAAAGCAGTGACACGAGCTGCTGCAAAGCGCTGACATCGCAAATAACATGCCAGCTGCCGCTGCAATGCTTTTACAGGACTGAGCTCTTATTACATGAACTCAAAGAATTACTGCAGGTTTTACACGTTTTATCATGTTAATACCTTAAAAATAGGATCTCGAACAGCAAACCATTTCATTATGTGATGTCACTTCCTGTCTAGCCCCTGTCCCCATGGCTTCTGTAACACAATGCAGTCTGTCATTTTGCTTCTTTTATAATTATGAGAAAAAAAAGTGTTTCTAAGGTCTTCTTATTCTTATCTTAGGCAAACTCGCTCCAGTTTCTGTGAATGATGTAAAAAATCTAAACTTTTGTAATTTAATGAGATTAAAAAATGTCTAAGACAACATCCACTCATATTTGTGTGAGCTGCTAACATTAGCATCATCATCATCAACATGATCTTTTTTTCTGCACTTTTTTGACTCAGCTGCAGTGGGAACACAAAACACTGAAACTCTGGTAGTTTGTGGCGATCCATCCTGTGGCTTTACACAAACACTGAAGGGCAACAGGACTACTCAGATATACTTATCTGTCAGATTTTTCTGCCCTGCACCTAAAGAGCTGCTTTGAATTTATTTATGGAGAACAATCAAATAATGAAACCTCTTTCTTCTCTTTTATCTCTGATCCCTCAATAGCAGATTTATCATTATTTACAATGAATCACAATCTTTTAAGCGTCTGGCCAAATATCTTTTACCACTAACAGTCACCTAAGTGCTTCACTGGCACGTTTACTTTAATCTCATTAAAGCTGATTATCAGCACCTCAGTCATTTACAGAATTCATTCAGGCTGCTTTTGTATTAACAG
>JAPZDV010000023.1:25728948-25739160 GCA_029814665.1 Acanthurus lineatus
GTCATCACATTAACATCGTTTTCATATCTTAAGATGTAACAAGATAATTAACAACATCTGCTCTGTCATATCTTCCTGTCATTATCTTCCCATGCGAGTCCTCCAATCAGCAGCCAGCTCGAGGACACTTCAGAGGATCTCAGCCTGTTTTTGAGGAGCAGATGTGTCTGCATCCAGATGTGAAGTGTGTACTGTGAACACACTCCTCATCCTCACCAGAGACGTTCAACACGGGGAAAGAGAAAAAAGAACAAAGGAGGAACAAATGTTATGTTATATTTGCAAATATTTTTAAGGAGGAAAACTTAGTCGACACATTCGTCAGCCCGAGTATGAGAAACAGTGAAAGTAAACAAGTCAGTAAAACAGTCACCAAAACACCCACCGACTAAACTCTAAGAAACAGCTGGAGCAGAACTTAACTTTTCATCGTCTGACTGAAACATAAAACCCTGACAGCCACAGTTCAGCGTCACAGAGCTGTGTGGTTGTTGGACACACGAGGCTCAGAGGTGGTTGTTTTTTGGAAAGTTTGTTGTGAAGTTTTTGTTCTTTTGGAGGAAAAAACATTTCTGTTTTGGTCCAGGTGTGACCTTTGCTCTGCAGCCTTCCTCGGGGCAAACCTCCGTTTCTGCTGCACTGCTGGTCAGATCCTAAAAATCACCCAACAGCTGTAACACAGTTAGTTTTAGTCACTGTTTGTTTAAGGTGTAATGAAACTTACAGCCTTGGGGGGTCGCCAGTGGTTTGTTTAGACCTTAGTTTTGCCTGACAGTGTCCTTCAGTCTAAACAACAGTTCACTTTTTTTGGGTTTGAAAATTTGGGATTAAAATAGTCAGAAAAGTAAAAGTGTTTACACATCTGGCCTGGATTTTAAAGTCAGAACTGGCAGTAAATGTAACCGAGTCAGAAGCAAATGGACTGTAACTGTCAAAGCTCCTGTTTAGGCTGAATGTGTTCATCTGAATACAGAGAAATTACTGCAGGCTGCACCACTGACCCCATTAAACCCACTGCGCTGTGTGTGTGTGTGTGTGTGTGTGTGTGCGTGTGTGTGTGTGATAATGGCCAGCTGGATTTCACAGACCACTGGCTCTCTTGTTTCTGGGCCGTTTGCAGCCTAATGTGATGACAGTCGCCTCTGCAGGCTCGTCAGGGGGGAGCAAAGTCCAGCTCAGAGTTTATGGGCTCGACGCTCGTTACGTAACGTGCATCTCTGACTCCTGTTCTGGTTTTAATCATCCAGCCCAGCTTCGTCTTTCCCTTATCAAGCCCTTTGCAGCGTTGCATTTGGTAAACGTGTGTCTTCATTTCTTTATTTTTAGCTATAATTCAGACACTCTCAGGTTTTTTTAATCTAGTTTACGTTAAATTAACAGAAAAAACAGCTTTGAAATCTTCTTCAGTCAAAAAGTTTTATGAGTTATTTTATCTTTGTTTCCATAAACACGTCTGTGGATTATGGCTCTCTACAGCCTTTAAATACAAACTTGTTTGTGTGTGTGTGTGTTTTTAATTGTTTTAAAGCTCACAACATAAAAAAAAAACATTATGCAAAATCCTCTGACTTTATTTTTGCCAAACCTGTAAATCTTTCTGGTTGGTTGACTCGTCTGTCCGTCAGGAGCTGGAGATGCTGGACGGACATGAACAGAGAAAACCAGATGCACTTTAAAGTCTCTCCAGTCAAAGAAAACAGGACATTTTTCTCCTGTCTCACTTGTTTTTAATCTTCACGTCCCTGCAAATGTTCCTTGGTCTCATTAGATGAAAACCTTTGCACCTTCACATTCAGATTAACAACTAAAAAAATTATGGTGGTTTCTTTGAAATTATTATATTTTTATGAATTAAACATAAAGTCATAACTTTTCACACATTTGCATTAAACCAAACTTTCCCTGATAGAAAATGTAAGTGAAGCTGAAATGATTATTTGTTTTTTTTGCCTGAAAGATAAATTTTCTATCCAAATAAAACAAAGATTCACTGATTCCAGACGCTTTAAATGTGAATATTTGCTGCTTTTCTTCACATTTTGTAATAAGAACTGAACATATCTGAGTTTTGTTCTGGAAGAAAATGCAATTGGAAGCAAAATTTCACCTTTAAATGATCTAAATTGAATTGCTTTGGAAAAGACTTTTGCAGATTTTTCCTTTAAGTGCTCTGCATATTCTAAAGATTTTAAATAAATGTTCATGTTTGATTTTTCAGTAAAACTCCTCCCAGATCATCTTCACGGGGCTGCTGGCACGTAAACAGCCTTCATCTCCTCCGTTTCTGTCCGTGAATCTGATCCACAAACCGGCTGAAACTCTTCAAACCGCCCTGTTCCCAGGTTTAAACAGACACCTGAACGCATCTCAACACAAATGAATCACTTTATTCTCCAAACACTGGTATGTTTCTTACATTCACGTACTCAGGCTTGTACATTTTACACATCAGCCACGACAAACGGCACTAAAACTCCACAGAATGATGTTTGAAGCAGCTGAAGCTCCCCAGCGACGAGCGACCTGCGGGCGGGTTCCTCTGCGGGAACATGAGGTCTGCGGGGAACATGAGGTCTGCGGGAACATGAGGTCTGCACACAGAAGCAGCGCTGGATGGCACAGAAACTCCGTTTACAGCAAAGACAAAACAGAGTCAGCCTGCAGAAAAGAAAAACCCGCATCACGTCACTGTGATGGGAAACTTTACGCACCGACATGCGCGCGACTTGTTTTCCCCCAAAAATGTGACAGAATTTATAAAATCCGTTTGATGCAAAATCAGAAAGAATCTAATGAGCTGCGTGTAGCTGTGGATAATATTTTTGCATTGAATGTGGCGCAGTCTGTCTCCAAAACATCCAGCTCAAACGCGACCTGTGCTCCGTCAGGGGAAGTCTAACCTCCTGCAGCGCGTTTACTTCAAATACCACCGAGAGGAAAGCTGAGACAAACCACCGGGATTCACGGGAAACGGGAGTCTGAAACCTCGTCCGGTCCTCATTCAGAAGTTCGTCTGTGCAGCGCGTCCGTGTCGCACTGATCCGTGAGAACCGACAGTCTGCAGTTTTCCGTGTCCACGTTTTTCAGCGGGATGACAACCTGCGAGTCGTCCGGTTCCACCCTCACCGCCCCGGAGAACGGCCTCAGAGGGCACGCGTTCGTCCCGGTGGGCGAGGAGATCCTCCAGAAAAGATCCTTGATCTTTTTCCTGAACTCCCGGCGCATGAGGCAGTACAGCACCGGGTTCAGGCAGCTGTTGGTGTGCGCCAGGCACACGGTCACCGGGTGCACGTACGTGTGCACCATGTAGTAAGTCTTATCGAAGTTGACCACGTTGAATTTCACCAGGACGCCCCAGAAGGTGATGGCGTGGTTGGGCATCCAGCAGATGAAGAAGGAGAGGACGACGATGGTGACGGAGCGCGTCACCCTGGACCTCCGCTTCACCTGGTTGTTGTTCATGCTGCGCAGGCGGACGAAGCGCAGCAGCAGCAGGTAGCACACGGTGACGATCAGCATGGGGAACACGAAGGCCACCAGGATCTTCTGCAGGTGGTACAGGGCCAGCCACCACTGGCCGTCCGGGAAGCCCAGCAGGCACAGTCTCTCCCCGGCCACGCTCTTCGCCGTGGAGAAAATCGCGGTCGGCAAAGAGACCACCGTGGCGGAGACCCACAGACCGACGATCACCCACCGCACCGGGCACACCCGCCGTCGGGTCCGGTCCTTCAGCGCCGAGGCCACCGACCAGTACCGGGTGACGCTCATGGCGGTGAGGAAAAACACGCTGGCGTACATGTTCATCACCGTCACCGAGAGGATGATCTTGCACATGGCGTTTCCGAACGGCCAGCTGAAGTCCAGAGCCGTGTCCACCGCCCAGAACGGCAGGGTCAGCACGAACTGGAAGTCCGTGACGGCCAGGTTGATGATGAACAGGTTGATGCTGCAGCGCTTCTTCCTGCCCCGGCGCACTTTCATCAGGAAGAACACCAACAGGTTCCCGACCAGCCCGGCGGCGCACACCACCGAGTACACGATGGAGATGAGGATGCGCAGCGTCGGGGAGCCGTCCGCCGGCACGTCGATGTCATCCAGGCTGCTGAACCGCTCCTGCCCCGCAGCGGACCGGTTCCAGGGGGACGTGGAGTTGTGGCTCCACTGCTCCGCCATCCTCACCGGAAACACACCCGACCTGAGTCCCGCAGGGCGCATCACCTCCCGCCCTCCCGGAGTGAAGAAGCTTTCCGGTGCGCACAGTCTCCGCAGCTCATGTTCACCGCGCGGTGCGTTTTCTCTCGTGCCCTCCCCGGGCGCCCCGCACTGTCTGAGCTCAACTCACCGCGTCTTCACCGGTTCACTGCTGAGCCCCGTGCGCGCGCAGCTCACTTTATGTACTGCTGGTGCCCGAGGATGCGCGCGCCCGACCAGGTACTGGCGTGTCATTTGAAGACGCAGCCACAGCAGCGGGCTGGAGGCAGGGCCGCCCCCCCAGACTTCAGGGCCCAGAGAGAGCTCAATGCCCCCCTGCACCCCCCTCCTTCCCCGTGTGAGAGCAGCAGGATTAAACACCTGTTCACACCTGAGGGGACACCTGTCCACCTGCAGAGTTTAAACATGACAGAAGTGTGAATGAAACAAGCAGCTTAAACTGAGATTTCAGATAAAAACAATTAACTCAAGAACCAACTGATGTGTTTTAAACATTTAAACTACAGATTTGTTCACAAACAAATAAAACATGAACATGTTTGTGTTTTTTTAAAGACATTAAAGTGAATAAACTTCCATTTTTACTTTGACAACATATGAAGATGTTTGTTTGTGTGAAAAACTGAATATTCATTGATGAGTTACCGTCTGTCGTTTGTAGATAAAAGTCTGAAACCAAAACGTTTCTTTTCATCAATATTACAGTTTCTGTCTGTCTGTCTGTCTGATGGTAAAAATTCATGCTTACAGTGTAAAAGAAGAAAAATATGGCTAAAAGTTGGACATTAATAGTCTTTCAAACCATCACATTTATCTTTCACTTTGCAAACATATAAATATTCTCACAGTAGAACTCAATACAAAATATGTGAAAGAAATCTAATGACAACATCAATGTTTTTTATTGTAACAAAACTAATTTTGCTAAATGCAAATCTCTAAATCAAATTAAACAAACAAAGAGCTGAATGTAACAGATAATAACCGAAGATCTTTTATCAGGTGATTGAAACAATAAAAAATGTTATTTGAGTTGTTAAGTGATGGACGACAAATTTAGAAAAACTATCAATTTAAAATCAAAATGAGCATAAAAGAGTTTTTTCTCTCAGAGACAAATAAAGTCACATGTTGGAGGAAGAGAACAAGCGATGAGACGAAGCTTCAGTCAGCAAACAGTTCAGCAGCCTGAAGACCCCCGGCTGCATTTTTCCCATCATCCTCCTCTCTGATCCGGCTTGTTGTGCCAACATGGCTCCACTGATCCTCCTCCAGGCCTCCGGCTCTCTGCAGGCCTGTGGGCGGCACACAGCCACACAGCAGGAAAACTTCACAACCAAACGCTTCTGGACCTGAAATCAAAACGCTGTCACGGCCACATGAGCTCAGCCGGAACCACGACGGATCCTTTCCTCCGTTACGGAGCACCAACACAACCTCCGGTCAGATTCCTCGCTGGTGGGAGGAGTTTAGAGATCCACGTCAGGCTGTTTTATGAGAGGAAGGATTTGATTTGTAGAGTATGAAACTCATGTTTGCCTGTAAAGTCCTGAGCCTGATGGAGTCCGTCCGTCTGTCTGTCCAGCTCTCACATCTGGAGTCACATGTGTTAATCACTCTAAAGTCTGACGAGCACGTTCATGGTCGACAGAGGTTGATTTCTTTTGGCGTCAACCTCAAACAACATGTCTGCAAAACCTGATGGACAGATGACCACGTGACGACCACGTGACGACCATGTGATGATCGTGAGAAGAAGAATCCCGTCGACTCTCGGTGTCCCTCAGCCTCCTCAGATCAAACTGATCCAGCTGAAGCACAAAAATGAGATTTGTGTTTTACAGAAGCTGTCAGAGGACGTTTGGACAGGCTGAGGGAATCGAACCGTCAACCCTGTGACCGGAGAACTTTGCTGCATCAGGAACGTTTCAACATGCAGATCAAACAACTTCTAAAGCTCATCGAGATTCATGAAGCAACGACACAAACTGCTCACAGAGACTCAAGAGAAACATTCAGCTTCAGTTTCTGCACCAACACTGAACTTCATCCAAACTCCTCCATGTTCTTCTGTTCCAAGAGGAGTTTTCCTCCAGTTGATTGATCAGCTGTGATCAGCTGTGATCAGCTGTGATCAAAATGTGTCAGTGTTTAAAGTATCTTTCATTTTTCTGGTCCGTCCATCCGTCCGTCTGTCTTTGCTTCAGGAACAAGCTGCTCAACAATCTGGAGCCAGAACATCTCAGATGACACCATGAAGCCAAAGAGGCATCACAGCTGATGTGTGTGTGTGTGTGTGTGTGTGTGTGTGTGTGTGTGTGTGTGTGTGTGCGTGTGTGTGTGTGTGTGCCAATGTTTGACCCCAGACCCCACACACACGCGCACACACACACACACACACACATACACACACACATGCAGGCAGCTGAATCTGGTGTGTGACAAGTCGTTTTCCGACAGAAACTGAAGAAACTTCAGGACTCTCAATTTTATAAAAGTCCCGACATGTTTCAGCTTCTCGTGTCTCTGCAGCTTCACAGACGGCGACAGTGTGTGAAAAGACCAAACCTGAGGGCACAAAGTCCCATGATGCAACACTTCTAAACCTCTCTCAGCATTTCATATGGAACATGGTATTTCATCAGCCCAGAAACAGTTTGAGTGTCGACTCTGAACCTTCGTGCAGACACAAACACTGTGCATTTATTCTGCAGGTTCGATTGTTGTTATTTAACTTTAATTCATGTAGTTTTGCTCAGACCGTCGGTGAGTGTGGAGCTGCTGGTGGATCTCATCCCAAACTGAATCCTTATTTCCAGGTCAGAGTTTGAAATGAGAGTTTTTGTTCTTGCAGAAGTCTGTTTACTCCGCTGCTCCTTCACAGGAAGCTCATATAAATGTTTGTCCTCTCTTTTCTGGGTCAGATCGCAGTGAGTTCACTGATCCTGTTTCTTCAGAGAAGAAAATCACTCAGAAAAGTAACGAGGCCATAAAACAGTAAAGCAGCAGCTTCTCACATGATGGGAAAGTTTAGAGACGTGATCGGGTCGAAGGTCGCCAGGAAAGTGGAGCAAGAAACGAACCCAAACGGCACTAAAAGTGTTTTCTCCGCAGGAAAGTGTGTCAAGTGACGACTTTGGAGGAAACAATTCATTTCAACTGATCCAACTTCTGTCTGAGGAATCAGGTCTTTCAGGCAGTTTGAGAGAAGAAACTGTCAGAAGATAAATGTGTTTTTGAGTTCTGATGTTCAGAGGAAGAAAAACACACAATCTTCCTCTCAAATACGTGAACAAACACGCAGGTTCGGTCTGCGAACGTCTCGTGTCAGAAGGTTTTCGGAGAGAGAGGTGATTTAACGCGGAGCCAGACGGATGATGTTTGTGTTTGTTTGTAAGAATAATGAAATAGTTTCACAGTTTTCCATGAAGACGGATTCCTGACAGAAACCAGAAGACGAGCCTGTTGTTGGTTCAGGTGTTTGTTCTGCTGACGGAGACGTTTTATGTCTGTGGTAAAAAGAAAAACAGCTATAAACAGGAGGACAGAAAGTGAGCATCAGTCCTCTGCACCCTGAACCCCCCCATGAATCCGTCAGGAGGCCTGTTTGTGAGCAGACGGTCGCTCAGAGTCCTCGGGGACGTTAAAACGCTCTGACAGTCAGAAAAAACAGACAGAAGCTGCAGGAAACGCAGAGCGACCGTGACCTCGCTGCAGCAGCCGGGGGTTCGGCCCTTTGCTGCAGGTCTCTCCTCCATTTCCTGTCTCTCTCTAGTTGTCCTATCAAAATAAAGGTGCAAAAAAGCCCAAAAATACTTAAAAAAGCGAAACAACAGGAACAAAGGTTTCATTAATCGCTCGTCTGTCTCCAGTTGGATTCGCAGGATTTTCCCTCCTGTTGTTTTTGTTGTTTACATGCCTGCTCTGATCATGTGACGTGTTTTTATTAAACTTAGATTCTTGTGATTCTGCTCATGCACGATCGAACCAGCAGGTTCAATCAGCACTTCGGTCCGACCGAAAACGGCCTCAGCTTGTTAAAGGAGCTTCGTATGAACCAACAGATCGATAAAAACTAAAACCGTCCTGTTACACCGACAAACGTTTCAGTCACAAACATCCAAAAACTGCCCGAGGCTGCTGATTGGCTGCTGCTGCTGAGCTGAATCTCTTCAGTTTGACTCTTTGTTTCACTTGGAGGGATTTTCCTCGTCCTCATGTATAAAAACCTCAGAGTGTCAAAACGTTTTTCCTCTGAGCAGAAAATCAACCAGCTGCACTCGACTGGAACAGACGACAGCAGCCGCAGGACGTTATGAAGGAATATTTTATTCGTTAATGTGGTAAATGGACTAAAAAAGATCCTGATGTGAAAATAATTGGCCTGAATATAAATATTTAGGTTGCTTAACGACAAATGAAACAAGTAGAAATGACCAGATTACCAGATTAAAACACAGTAAATGATCTTTTTGTGAAAAGCACCAAAACATTTATGCAGAAAAATGTGTAAAATATTAATTCACCTGTAACAGTTTTTATTAATTTTAGCCAAAATGTGACTTCATGTTCTGAAGCTGATAACTTCCATCACATCTGCAGGAATCTGGTGGAAAATTATCTCCATGTCTGCTTGTGATGTTTGGATCTTTAAACCTGAGAGAGAACGAAAGTGTTTCAGGAGGATTTTCTGCTTCTGCTCATTCTGCTCATTCACAGCTCGGGCTCTTAAACCCAGCGCCCCCTCCCCCCCGTGGAGAAACTCCACACCGGTTCGTTTCAGGCTGACAGATGTTAACTGCAAATGTCCTTTCCGTCTGATTTAATGCTGCTCCCGGCAGAGACGGGGGCGTCCTGCAGAGTCTCTGTCGCTGCAGATCTGATGAAGCAATACGTAACAAACAAACGTGTTCGTGACGGCGACACGTTTCATATTCAGAGAAACAAAACCAGCCCGCAGGGAGCAGACATGAGTGCAATCAGCCGCTCTGCTGTGAGATTAATGCGTTTAATAAGACTCCTGAGATGCAGAGACCCCTGGGGGTCAAACAGCAGGGGGGGAGGGGGGTGACCGACAGAAATAACTTTATTAAATAATAAATGACACACACATGGAAAAGAGGCTGCAACAACAGCGACGACCTCTGATCGTTTCCACGGTTCTCACTCGTCTGACTGAAGGTTCAGGTTCTGGTTCAGGTTCAGGTTCTGGTTCGGGTTCTGGTTCAGGTTCTGTTCTGTTCGCTTCTGGTTTCCAGACGGTGAAGTTTCTTCCTGCTGCAGCAGAGAGGCGGTGAAAGAGCTCGTTCGTTTGTTTCCGTCAGAGAAGAAGCTGCAGACGCATCAGTCCTGTCTCTGTTTTCAGTCCTAAACATCCTCGAACACATAACATGTCATCTAAAAGATCAGATCAGATTTTCCTTTATTAGTCCCTCAGTGGGAAAATTTGCATTGTTGCAGCAGCAGGTGGACAGAAAAAGACAGAATGTAAAAAAGCAGCAATAAGATAAAGAACAATAAGTAATAAGTACAAAAGAAGAACAAAAAATTGTACAATATTTACAAAAGTGACGGTATGAAGTGGTAATATTCAGTTGCACAGATGAAATTGGAGTAATGTACATGGATATTTCACGTTAATGAAATGATAAAAGTCGTAGCTCTGACCTTCAGACATGAAAACAGGAGAATCAACAGTTTTAACACAGAAACAAGCTGCTGCAGCTGAAAGTCCTGAACACAAAGAACAGCTGCACTGATCATTTGTTCAAAACTGATTAACTGAACGAATCATTCAGGTCTTTTCTTAAATAACTGATCAGAGATCGGTGTGAGGCCACAGAGGAGCGACGTCCTCCTCATCAGATCTGTGTTCACGTTCGCCGTGGCTGCTGGGAATTGTTGGATTTAAAGCTCAGTCTATCCTCAAAAAAGTTTCTATGTGTGAGCCAAATCATGCATGTTCTTGAATGAAGCAATAGGAGAAGATATTAGGTCTCA
>JAPZDV010000023.1:25754465-25765667 GCA_029814665.1 Acanthurus lineatus
CTTACAAATTGAAAAGATGTTTTTGTATTGTAGGTTTTGATGTCAGAAGTAATCAGATCACCTTGACGTTCGGTGAATGAAGTGAAAATTCACTGAAGTAGCAGAAAGGGGCTGATTAACTGATTCTATTTTCTGTTACCTTAGTCCATCTGTACTGTGCATTTGGGAGCACTCTGCATCGAATAGTCACATTTTCTCCAGCATGGACCTCAACAGTGCTATCAGCATCACACATTGTTTTCACATCAACGTCTAACAGAGAGAGAATTTAAGATTAATTTAGAAAAACAAGAAAGCTGTCAGCAAAAGATTGCAGAGAACTGTAAGTTAACGACATTTCCTGTTATTGTCCTCTGCCTCTATTGCGACCATAACAGTTCACTAAGAGCAGAAAGGAAAGTTAGGGTATATTGTGCTCGCATCATTGAACGACTACATGTCTGACATCAATAGGCCAAACGAAAGGGAGGAAGAATAAATGTCTTGTGGCAAACAACACTCTTACTGTTGATGTGTTTTTGCAATTATTACATACATTCACTCAGAAGTAAATAACTGCTGAGATTGGCAGAGGAGCAGCGCTCTGATGCAATCAAGAGCAACGTGAAATAAATGCAATGGACAATTAGATAGAAAGTTATTGCACATCAGCCAAATGTTAAATCCTGTGAAGACTACAGCTGCTGATTTAGACATGTAGGTATGGCTTTGCATGTATTTGTCTTCGTCTTACCTTTGATCTTTAGTTGTGTTTCTGTCCTGATGGAGCCAAGAGGAAATGTTGTAATGGAACAAATATAGATATCACTGTCCGATTCTGCTACCCCAGAAAGATGTAGATTGGAGCCTATTGATTCCTTTTCAATCTGGATGGTGACATTAGGCCTGAATATTTGTTTTCCATATGCTGGGCTGTACATAGCCAGCTTTTTGTTTTCATTTCTATTCTTACTCCATTCAATACCGACAAGCTGGAGAGTAGTCTTGGTTTTTATAGTACAGGGTAACACAACGTCTTGGCCCACAACTGCTTCCATTTCTTCATAATGAAACACCTGAACATCCTTGAGTCCTGTCAAACACATCAGATAACATTGGAAGCAAAAAGAAAAGTGAGGAGACAAAATCACTTACACTTCAAAGTTGATATTGCATTCTGCAGTCCGCTGGGATGCAGGCAGATAAAATCAGAGTATTATTCTGAAGCAGCTTGTCACACCAGAAGCCAACACACGTTTCAAACCCTTTGTGAATACCCCATCTTTTCTGGCATATTATATGAGAAACAGCACATGTGGTCCAGGATTACCTTGTATATTAGAGGCGAGCAGCAGGAGGGAAAAGGCAGTTCCCAGTGCACTTCCAGCCATGTTTGATCTCCCCAAACTCAGTACGATCAATCAGGCTGAATCCATTGAGAGATTCAGCAAAGAGAGAAACAGTAGACTGTTAGCTGAGGTTAAAGGGTTGGGCAGAGACTGTGAGACTGAAAACAGGATCTATCTTCACAGGAAGCCACAGAGAGAAAAGAGTCAGGCACTGGTGTAGTTCCGCAGATTTTGCGGTGACAGCTGCTGACATTTTCAAATTCCACAAAGTACATTGGCATGAGATACAAGTCTTTACTGTGCTCATCATTTATTGGTTTGGTCAGGGAGCAGAGAGCCGACTCATTTGGTTTGCGATTAAATATGTTTGGGTTTTTTTTGTCGCCTTATTTTTTCTGTAATTAATTAATCGTAATTAATGTGATAAAGTCCCAGCCCTAACAGAAATACAAATAATATTTCTCAACTGAACGAGTTGTTACCAGATGTTTTTTAGGCTGAAATGTTTTGCTTTCAGAGTCTCTCGGACAAATATGTTGACTGTCTGAAAGAAAACTGGAGGCCTGAAGGGATCAGGATCGTTTTCTTAGTCAGTACACAAAAAAGAAGAAAACAGCCACAATTACATATTTATTATTTCAGTGAACTGACTGTCTATCTCTCTGTCTATCTGCCTGCCTGTCTGCCTGTCTGTCTGTCTGTCTGTCTGCAGAGACCGGTGTGGTCCAGGTCTTGTTCTCGGTGTCCCAGCAGGACTTGCTCAGCAGGTTGATGTTGTTCGGCAGCGCAGCAACAGTGGATGCAGTTTGTCACCTGAACAGCTGGGGGCGCTGCTCCATCCCCATCCACGCCCTGCAGGTGGGAGGCAGCACTGCTCATGTCACCGACCCGTCTCACTCAGCCTGCTTCACACTGGGTTTTTTAATTTTAAATCTTAACGAGTGAAAACATTCGAGGCCACAGAAACGACGACACATTTAACAGATTTTTACTGTTTTGTTGTAAGAGGACAAACACCAGAGCAGAACTTACTGTCACACATCTGAATGAGCTGAAGGTGCTTTTTAGACTGAAACTGTCTCTGCTGTTGGTTTTAAAGCTGTTGCTTGTTTTTCAGTCTGGACTGAAGAACCGTCAGCTGGACACGGTGGATTTCTTCCTGAAGAGTAAAGAGAACATCCTGAACCCTGCTGCCGATCAGCCTGCTGCCTCCACGCTCAGCCTCACAGACAGTACGCACTGATCATCTGTTGAATGAGTTATAGGCCTCACAGTTATTTGAGCTCAGGGACAGAAAACTGAGACAAATTACTGCAATTCTGTAATACTTCATTTGATCTGCATGTGTTGTCATTTTTGTTACAGTTAGATACAAAATCTACAAAAAATGCTTTGAACACTAAAGTTTAACATATGTTGTTGTGTGTGTAAAGCTGTGGATATTTAGTTTTTTCGCTGTGTGTGCGTGTGCGTGTGTGTGTGTTCGTGTAGGTGTCCAGGAGCTGTGTCCAGCGTTGGACCTGCTGTGTTCGGCTGTCAGAGATTCAAACAGTGAAGCTCAGAGCCGACAGTTTTCTGAACAGCTGCTCAACATCACTGTGAGCTTCGTCAGCACACAGATCCGGACGGTGCTGTCCAACACACACTGTAAGACAACACACACACACTGTAAGACAACACACTCACACACTGTAAGACAACACACACACACTTCTGTCCCCTCAAACACACACCGTAGGACAACGACAGTTAGGTCCTGTCTGTTGTTTCTGCAGACGAGGACCCTGACGTGCAGAGCTGTGTGGACGTTCTGGATCGATACGTCACTGAACTGAGGAGTTACATGAAGAAATATCCTTGGCCTGCAGGGGGCGACACCTGCAGCACCAGTTCTGTTGACCCCCCTCAGGAGGAGGCTCAGGGGGATGAGTGGGAGCAGCTGCAGACAGAGGTGACGTTTCCGTTGTTTTTTTATTATTTAAGAACAAGCAGCAAGTAAAGTATAAGTTTGTGTTACAAGTGTCTCCTCATGTTTTTATTACTCTGTGTGTGTGTGTGTGTGTGTGTTTGGTGTGTTCATACGTGTGTGTCCTGCAGGAGGTGGTCCGTCAGTCCATCCTGACCAAACAGATCCCCCGAGCTCAGGCCATCCTGCGGAGGCGGAGCTGTGCTGAGCAGCGTCTGTCGGCTCTGAGGATGGAGGGTCTGCGTCAGGTCGTGTCCTGCCTGCAGCGCCGAGACCTGCAGACTGCCAGCACGCTCCTCACCAACATGGTCCTGAACGCCTCATTGAGCTAGCAGTTAGCTGCTGTACATGTTATAATGATAGCATTGCTGTGCTAACATGTTGAGACGTACATGCTAAATGTCAGTGTGTTTAAACTGCAGCCTGTAAGATGCAAAAATCAGTTCTAGTGGATGTAATGAAGACATCTGTTGTTTTTTTAAAGGTTTACACAAAGCAGGAACCAAACATTTCCACACCAAAACATTAAAAAATAGTCCCCAGACTTAAAAACAACAGATTTTCTCTTTTAATGCTCTAACTGTTATAGTATAACTGCGTCTTGACTCCAGCTTCATGTGAACTTCCCCATGTTGAACATTAGCCATCAGCTAAACGTCAGCATTCAGTTAAAGCTGAGCTTTTTTACATTCAAACTGTCAGAGTTTTTTAGATGTTGACCTGCCGTTGTTTTTGTGTTTTCAGGGTTTCAATGTGAAGCAGCAGCTCCACAGTATCTGCCTCCACACCGACGACAAGGACCTCAGGGAGTTTGTGGTGAGTTTACAGTAAAGTTTAGTTTGTTTCCTCTCTGTGTGCTTCTGAACAAGTGATCAAGGCCTCTGATTGGTTGATTGATCAGGTGGAGGTGCTGTCGGGGCGGAGCTGTTTTCCAGAGGAGGAGATGCAGAGCGTGTCGTTCATAAAAGAGATGGAGAAGCTGGGATCCCTGCCTGCAGCTCGCTGCCCTGCAAACACAACCACACAAAGGTACACACACAACCACACAAAGGTACACACACAACCACACAAAGGTATATACACAACGATGCAAAGGTACACACACAACGATGCAAAGGTACACACACAATGACACAAAGGTGCACACACAACTACACAAAGGTACACACACACAACCACACAAAGGTACACACACTTCTGCTTTCATACGACTGTGTTCGATGTCACCTGTCGGCCCATCAGCTCATCTTTGGACAGGTGTCATCAGGGCTCAATCAAAACATCACTGTGTTAAATTTAAATCAAAATGAACCTTTGTGTTTGTTTTTTGTTAGTTTTCGTGCACAGAAATGCAGCAGCGTTGATTTTTCTTCACAGGTTGATTCAGATGGTCCGTAGGGAGGCAGCTGGCACTGAGGAGGTTCTGCAGGAGCTGGTGGGACAGAGGAGATCTGAGGAGGAGGGGGGGCTCTGGAGGAGCGTCAGACTGGACTGGGTGAGGAACTGGGACCGGAGCTGTCAGACTGCTGTCTTCCTGTCCAGACTGGAACACACAGGTAGACTCCATAAGTCCTCACAGAGCTTCAGTCGTTCTGCTGGTTTGGAAGATCTAAAACATTTTTCTTTCGCTGTGTTTCTGCTTGGTTAGAGGTGAGTTCCTGTGACTCGGCGGTGCTGTGGCGTTACCTGACCGCCCTGCACGACCAGCGCAGGGTGGTGGACTGGATCGACTGGAACAGGAACAACTGCAGCGCCCCCCGGTGGCCTGAGTTGACCCCAGAACTGGTCAACAACAACACAGCCTGCAGCACCTACATGAGAGAGAACATCCTGGACCTGCTGGCCAGGTGCCACAGCTGTTTGCACCACTGTTTTGGTTTTTGGAGAGCCAGTAAATGCTTAAAAAACCTGCTCATGTTGGCAGAAGGTTCTTGCAGAAATGACACATTCAAACAAACAAAGTGTGAAACTAAACTCTACAGCTTCATTTGCGTCTCTGTGTTTCTCCAGAAAAGGTCTGTTCATCCCGGAGGAGCTGGCTGACCTGGAGCAGCTGTTGTGGAGGCTTGCTCAGGGTGGAGGGGTGATGGCTGCATCTCCGCCTGTTCCTCAGTACCGCTCCCCCCTTGGTCTGGACCTCCACAGCGTCTTCATCACCTTCTGCCTGGACCACAGCCTGCAGTACCTGCTCTACAGCTACCTGGAGCACTACAGGTGTGTGCTAACGAGACGACATGCACTTTAATCTTCCTTCTCTACAGCAACTTAACAGAATCTAATGAGCTCCATCGTCCACAGGTTGACACCCAGAAACTGTCCCCTCCTGACCAATCAGAGCTTGTCTGAGAGCCAGCCGTGGTTTGAGATGCTGGTGAGGATCCAGGAGATCACCAGAGATCTGTCAGGTACAAAACTGCTGCGACATCATATAAACCACTTAGAAGAACCTTCTTTCCACAGTCAAACGTTCTGCAGCAGGTCAGTTTGTTTTGACCGGCTCTCTGTCGGCCTGTCTCTTGTTCCAGATCCAGGACTGGTCTTCCAGGCCAGTTTAACCAGTGCTCAGGTGCTGCTGCCAGGCAGCCAGGCGTCGCTCAGCAGTCTGCTGTTGGAGGGGCACAGTCTGCTCGTGCTGGCTGCCGTCATGTTCGCCCCCGGAGGAATCGACCAGGTAAAGAAAAACCTCTGACCCCTGAAAACCAGCGGTGTGAGACCCACTGAGCAGCAGAGACGTGTCGGCTAACTGCAGCTTCAGCCCTCCGCTGACTTGATCAGGATCAGATCATTTAGTTTTGAACCTTTTCAAATGTTATCAGATCAGTTGGATCAGATTCTGTGTTAGTTAATGTAAGAGGAACGTGTTTTGATCTCCTTTATTTGGTCACATCGCTGCGAACCAGAGTCCTTTGGAAAATGTGCTGCTTTTACTTTGGTGACGGCAGAAAAACACACAGAATTAAGGATTATTCAAAATAATTCAAAGGGATTTAATCTTAACATCAGTGTTTACTGTCCTGGTTTGGTTTCACCTGTGCTTCCTGTGTGCAGGTGTTGGTTCAGGGTGAAAGGTCAGGCAGGTCAGAGAGGACAGTCGACCCCCAGCTCCTGAAGATGGCGCTGGCCCCCCACCCCAAACTGAGGGCCGCCTTGTTCCCCACGGGGCCCCGAGGCAGCAGCCCGTCCTCTGACATCTCGGTCTACCACCTGCTGCAGGTACAGCCGCACCTGGCAGCCGTTACAATGAACCGACTGCAGCTGGTTTGCATCCAGCTCGTCCTGTGATCACGCTGCTCTCCTCGATTCTGTGCATGAATGAGGAGTTAAAGTTAAACTACATTACTTAGTGTGTGTGTGTGTGTGTTTTCCAGTCGCTCCATCCTCTGGACCCCTCCAGGCTGTTCAGCTGGCAGGCGGCAAACACCCTCAACTCTACCGGTGAGCTAGAACGTTAAAATCACTGTTTGTGTTTGATTTGATTTCTTTTATTTTTGTGTCATGCTCACAAAGAGCTCAACCCTCCTGGACTCACAGCACACCGACACACAGCTGCAGACGTCACACACTGAAGCTGCAGGTTATTTTACAGCTTAAACTAAATCTTCAGTTTTCTCTCCCAAGCTGGAGAAATAAAATCTGCCAAAACTCAAGTGTCTTATAATCATCCAGCCAGAATAAATCAGTATAAAATAGAGTCATTTCCTCCATCTCCTCCGTCCTCATGAGCAGACAGAAACACAAAAAATGAACTTCAGCCTTAATTTCCACAACAAACTGAAACCACACAGTCAAAACTCTTCACCGACTCATTTTTAAAAAGCAGCACTGAGGCTTCAGTCAGTCAGTTGGTTTTTTAACTTTAAAAACTTCTAGAAATTTAAATTAAAGCAAAGCTGACAGCTAATCTTCTGCAGATTAACATGTTTGTTCATCTCGTTGGGTTTTCCTCCACAGAGACGTCAGAGCTGCCTCATTTCTCCAGCCCTCACCTGGTCAGCAGGTTCGCCCTCGTGGAGAACCTGGACTTCCTGTATTACCTCCGTCACGGCCGACCGTCCTTCGCGTACGCCACCTTCCTCGTCCAGCAGCTGAGCGGCTGCGCTGACGTCCCGGCAGTGTGAGTGAGACACACACAACCACAGCTGAGCAGCCCTGAGACGTCTGCAGGAGTGTGTGACGTGAGTCGTCGTTGTGCTACATGAGTGTGTGTGTGTGTGTGTGTTTCAGGCTGCAGCAGGCCTGGCAGCAGGTGTACAGGTTGGCTCTGCAGTGTTTCAACGTGCCGTCCGTGGCTGCAGCCGCTGTGTGTTTCTGTGAGCTGCTGGGAGTCTGCAGCCTGAAGCTGAGGGTCGACGTCCGAGCCATGAACACCGTGCTGCAGCACTGGAACCAACGCAACACACACACCGGGACAGCACAGCATGCACACACACTGGGTAAACACACACACTCACACTCACACACAAACACACACAGACAACTCAGCATCTACAAAACACACACACCGATTCATCACAGCTTGTACACACACCTGGTAAAAACACTTGTCTCTTTTCAGTGTCTAAAGGTGTTAAGCTGGCGGAGGCGGAGTCTGGAGCAGCGGAGGAGCTGATTGGTTACCTGGAAGCTGCAGTGACAGACAACCTGGAGCAGAAAGGCGTCAGCAGGTGAGACTGTCGTTACATTCTGCTGAGTTATGCTAACGTCGTGTTAGCATGTGGAGACGAAATCAGAAGGAGTTTGTGGGAAACAGAATATCCCAGCTGTGAAACATGTGCGCATGTGTGTCTGTGTGTGTGTGTCTGTGTGTGTGTTACAGGTCGTCGTACGAGGCGGCGCAGGAGTGGGCGTTGCCCGTTCAGTTCTGTCAGCTCCACAGTCTGAAGCTCAGCTCCGTTTATCCCGCCCACTGCGCCGATGACGGACAGTTCATCCACTTCCTGCTGTTCGTCCAGCTGCACAACTTCCCGCCGCAGCAGGTGAACACACACCTTCACAGCATCGTTACCTTAAAGCTCTGTGAGTCTCACAACAGCACCACCACAGACCGATGGTCAGAATGTGTTACTGCAGTCTGGAGGTGGAGAGTCACAAACTGTAGCAATGAATCCTGCCGTCATGACGAACTCTGAACGTTTGTTTTCTTCCTGCAGGTGAGGTCACTGGCAGCTCGGTTTGGCCCCGCCCTGCAGGCTCACCTGAGTCTGGCCTTTCAGGACCTGCAGGTGTACAGTCAGAGGAGGAGCTGTGGCTCTGAGGAGCAGCCAGGGACTCTGAGCACAGAGGAGGCTTCTGGGAGCCCGGAGTTCCCCACAGAGCTGTTTCAGATCCTCCTGCAGAGTCAGGAGGAGGCGGCGCCCTGCAGGTTCCTCCTGCAGGAGGCGCTGGTGCAGTGCTGCCCGACACTGGCTGTTCTGGCTGCATGTCAACAGGTAACCAAAGCAATATATATACATACTTTGTGACCTGAGCTGCTGGAAAACACTGAAAGATGATGCACAGCTGTGAGAAATGAAAATACTTTTATTATTTGATCAATATTAAGATCACAAATATTAAAATCTTCCCTCCAACTTTGGCTTCACTGGATTCACCTGTCAACTGAACCTCAGGGAAACATTTTTCATTGGACCTTGAAACTGTCCTACATTCAAAAATCTCATTTCTACACTCAGCTGAGTGAAGCAGGTTTCAGTTCCTCTCTGAGTTTCTGACATTTTGAAATCTGTGCGCTCTGTTGTGCAAACATTTATGGGATGTCTGTTTGTGATTTTTTGTGAAACATTCTGTGGGAAACTTTAACAGGAGACTTTTTTTTCAGAATCAAGTTTTTATTTGACTCATAAATGAGTCGGTGAGCGAGAAGATTAACCTGAGCTCGCTGAAGAAATCTTTCTGTCTGGAGTTCATAACTTTGGCTTTGACTGAACTGAATCTCAGGATTTCATGTAAACTTTGGTCTCACCACCTTCATGTTTCTGTTCACCTTCATGAGAAACCACAGTGTCACATGACTGGAACGAACACTCAGCTCATGTGACTCAAACTGTGCAACCTGTTTGATTGGCAGGGGGCGGAGCTTCTGCCGTGCCTGTGTGTGTGGGTGCTGACCTCTGTCGATGATGTCACCGCCGGGGAAGCCACCTCCCACCTGGTCGAAGCACCGCAGCACCATGAGTGGTCCCTGCATGACCTGTCAATCATCTGGAGGACGCTGCTGGGGCGGGGCCACGTCAGGCCCCTCCTACGAGGCTTCGAGCTCTTCCAGAGGGTAAAAACCTGAGACACGACATGTTTTTGAAATCAGAGAAAGAGATTTGAAGGCACTCAGACAGGATCCGCCCCCCCGTCTGAAACTGTGCAGGTGAACTCAGTTTTTCTCTGTTTTCCAAACGGAGTCCATGTTTGTAGTTTCTTTTTATTCAGAGAAGCTCACACACACACACACACACACAGAAGAATCATCATCTCTGCCAGGAAAACTTCCTCACAGAAAATATTACATTTCATCACTTTAAAGTCTTCTCAAATGCAACAAATCAAACTTAAATAAGGAAGTTTTTCCTGTTTTCTTCATAATTGAACCTTCATCAGGTTTTTTTTTCAGCCACTTTGATGTTAAATGTGGATTATTTTGACTTTTCTGAGTTTAATCTTCTCATTTAATTTCACTCTGACTGAGTACCTGAAGGTCAGATGATTATTGCATTAAAGACAATAATGATTTAGTTCACATTAATAAAACTCTAATATCCTGAAAATGAATTCAGTTGATCAGAATAAGATGCTTCAGTCTCTTCAGTGACAGACGTCTTTCCTCTGTCAGGACTCTCCTCTGGTGTTGGTGCTCCGGATGTTCGAGTTGTGTTGTGACTTCAGGAATTTCACAGAGGCCAAAGAAAAGCTGCTGGACTTCCAGAGGACGCTCATCGCTGTAAGGAAACACACACAAATTCACTTTTTTCTGTAGAAACGTTGAGCTACAGTCGATGGATGGAAACCTGACTCGTGCTCAGAGGTCACAAGTCATGTGACGTCCCGTGATGTAACAGTTTCATGTCGACCAACTGAAAACACTCGACATGTTTAAACTGTAAACTCGGCCTCTAACATCTCTAATGTCCATCTCCCCCCTAAACAGCTGAGAAACGGAGGCCCGGCGCCCCCTGGTGGACTCCCCCTGCCGTGGGTGGAGAGCCAGGCCTCCGTGCTCCTCCTCACGATGCTGCAGCGCTGCTCCTCCCAGTTCGACCTCCACCGGCTGCTGCAGCTCCTGGCGGACGTCGACAAACTCCTCAAATCAAACGGTGAGATGGGAGAGTCAGTCACATTGTAATCTGATTACAGAACGAGTCAGGATCGATTACCACCAGCTGCAGCTAACGACGTCTCACGCAGACGTTCATTCTGACACTAAAACACATTTTTCTGCTGTTGAGAAGCTGTTTACTCAAAGTACACACAGGTGAGCTTTGTGTTCAGATATATCATTCTGTCTGTGTGTGTGTGTGTGTGTGTGTGTGTGTGTGTGTGTGTAGGTCCAGACTTCAGGAAGCTGAGTCAGCTCAGTCAGCTGCTGCAGGGGTCAGAGGTCAGCCTGTCCCCCAGGTTGCTGCAGTGCAGTTCTCCTTCCGTCCAGCAGGAAGAGTTCCAGGCTGCAGTGGACGCTCTGCAGGCCAGGGGGCGCTACAGCCAGGCCAGGCAGGTGGCTCAGCTGGCCGGCCTGTCAGTCCACCACCTGCTGCTCAGTCAGGTCAGATACACACACACACACACACACACACACACACACACGCACACGCACACACCAGTTTCTGTTCACACACGTTTGACATCAACAGGCTGCAGATCAAAAACTATTAAATTTAATAATATTTCTTTGCTCATTCAACTAAAAAATATTTATGAAAT
>JAPZDV010000023.1:25779440-25786976 GCA_029814665.1 Acanthurus lineatus
GAGTTTTTTTAGTATTTACAAGATGATTTGTTCATGATTGATCAGTGATTCAGTCACAAAAAACTCTTTACTGCTGTTTTTGCTTCATCAGATCATCAGTTTAATTACTTAGAACGTGTGAGAAAAAAAGGTCGTTGATGTAAAAGTTTGAGCTTCTGTCTGTAAATAACCAGCGTGGTTTCATGAGGACGTGAGTCAAATCTCAAAGATATTAAACTGGAGTTTAAAAATTAATTAGGTCGTTTTATTTCTCATTACACGCTCGTAAAACACCACGCAGACTCATTATTCCTGGAAGAGCTTCATCATCAAACATCAGAAATGAGTTTCAGCTTTTCAGTTTAATCGCTGCATTTCTTTCCCTCACGTCTTCATCTGTTGTTTCCTTCCTCGGTTTCATCTTCATCTTTTTCCTCTATGAGACTCATTAAGTTACGTTACTTTCTTCTTTTCTAACTGTCTTTATTTTCCTCTCTCATCATTTTTATTCCTTATTTTATTTATTACTGAGACATAATCTGATTTATTTGAATCAATCATGAAAGACTCACTTCACTTCCTCTTTCTGTTTTAACATCATTCATCACAGAAACTCGTTCATCACTGACACAGATTCAGATTCAGCACAGAAGCAGATTTTTCTCGTCTCATCTCCGATCAGTTTGTCCTTAGACGATTTTTCTCCTGCAGTTTATTTTAGTTCGTGTTTTGCAGACTGAACCCAAACACTCAGACGGTGCTGATTCTTTACAAACATGAACGCTTGCTGTGACGTTTCTGACTGTCGATGCAAACTGAACCTGAGACATGAACGACGTCAGTCAGACGGAAACTTCATAATAATTGATCATCTTTAAAGTTTCTGCTGACGGTTTACAGACGTTTCTTTTACAGCGACGCTCTGTGAGCAAAAAGTTTTTGAGCTGCAGGAGATTTTTTGCTGCAATACTTCATGTGGCCACTAGGAAACAAAATGGAGGACAGGCTGAGTGACGGAGCTGCATTGTCACCTCACAAACACCTGATCGCATCCAGAACACTTCGACGCTAACAACCTTAAGAGACAGAAATAATGTGCAGCGACCTTACTCCACCTGACTCCACCCGACTCCACCCGACTCCACCTGACTCCACCTGACTCCACCTGACTCCACCCACCCATCACTGTGTGGTCATCAGAGGAGAACATCGAGCAGGTTGTCAAACAGTTTTTATGTCCTTTAATGAGATAATCATGGAAGAAGAGAAGGTTTGATCTTCCCTCTCAGTGTCAATCAGCTTCCTGTCAGCAGCCTGTCAGCAGCCCGTCAGCAGCCTGTGAACTGTGTGTGCTGCCTGTTATCAGCTGCTGTTTTGCCTCGTTGCCTCTGAGTTTTACATCCGGACGAGCCGGTTTCCTGCCGGTGGAGCTCGCCGCTCTGCGTCTCCCCGCTGAGACTGAGGATGAAAAGAGCTGACTTCCTGTTTGTCCCTGTGATGCTGCGGCGGCGGCGGTCGTCCTGCAGCCGAGGACAATGAGCTTTACAAACACACTCACACTCACACACACACTCCTGCATGCTATCAGCGCCCTGCTGCAGAGTGATTTATTGCATCATTTCATGCGGTGTGAGGGCATCTTCTCTCAGCTCGGCTCTCCACCCGGTAACTAACCTCCACCACGGCGAGATGAGACACAACGCTGCAACACAAAACACCAACATCCTCCATCACAGCAACACAAAACACCAACATCCTCCATCACAGCAACACAAAACACCAACATCCTCCATCACAGCAACGCAAAACACCAACATCCTCCATCACAGCAACACACCAACATCCTCCATCACAGCAACACACCAACATCCTCCATCACAGCAACACAAAACACCAACATCCTCCATCACAGCAACGCAAAGCACCAACATCCTCCATCACAGCAACGCAAAACACCAACATCCTCCATCACAGCAAAACACCAACATCCTCCATCACAGCAAAACACCAACATCCTCCATCACAGCCGGACGGCAGGAAGCATCCGCAGCATGAAGCTTCGTTTCCTTTTTATGAGCTGCAGAAAGATTTTTATTCTGCACTGCTGATTTCATAAACTCACAGAGAAAGAAGAAATGGTTTTAATGTGTTTCTGTTCTTTTTAGTGCCGTTTATGTTTCATCATTCTCGTTTAAAAGCCACGACTCACAGGGTTTTATTAAAATATCTGTATCTGTAAATATTCTTCATTCTACTTCATTGTTTTTAATGTTTTATTATGTTATGAAATTGAATAAATGTGGATATTTTTGTGTTTGTCAGTGATGAACAGAGAAAGAACATTTAAAGTCAATGTTGAGACAAAGTGTAAAATATGAAATATTAGTGTTTTTATCAACGTTTCGTGTTTAACATCAGACTCATCAGATGTGAATCCAGATGTTTTACGAACAAACTAACTAGTTAAAGAGAGATCATCTGTTTGTTCATGAACTTCGTTTGAAGCCTTGAGTTTAGCTTTGAGGTCATTTTGTTGATCTGGAGCCAGAAGTGACCGTATTTGGACAAGAGGGCGGAGCTAAAGAGGAATCACATCAGTGAGTGTGTGACGCTCTGCAGAGCTGCTGTTGTTCTCAACACTGATTACATTTGATTGTACAGAACTTAAAAACCTCAACATTTAAACTCAGTTTTTGTTCAGTTTTATTTTTTCTTATTTGACACTGAACTAATTGCAGCATCGGAGCTGCAAGGCACCACTTCCTGTCTGCGGCTCCCAGCTGAAAGCTCATTGGTTCCTGCTGAGATCTTAAATCTTTAAAAACGCCTTAAAAAAAAACACAGAGTTTCGTCAGAATGGTCGTCCTCCCTCGTTTGATCCTTTCTGTTTCCTCGGTCATGTGAGAACGGATTAACAGGCCGGACATTCATCAAACTGACGTTCTTCATTTCCATCGTGCTCTCTGCCGGAACGCCGCCGTGTTTCAGATTCATTTAGCCGATGAAAGAAACGGCGGCGAGCAAGCGGACGGACTGTTAACCCGAGTTCAGAGTCTGACTGATCTCTTGTTTCTGTGTTTGCAGGATGAGAAGAACCAGGTGCTGACCACCAACATCTGGCTGCAGCTGGTGAGTGACGGAAACAAAACCCATCAGGACAAATGACTCTGATGCTGCTGGTTTTTTCCCAGAGTTCATCAGGAAAGTCCCAAAGGTCGTTTTACACACACATCGTTACAGTTTCTGAGAATCATAAATAAATCAGTTCTCGTTGAAACAAGCGTCAGTAACGTCACGCTGCTGTGTCATTGGCTTTAAGTTTTGTGTAACTTTATTCAGTTTGTCCAGGAAGTCGTGAAACACACTCAGAATCTTTATTGATCACAGGAAACAAACAGCAGCCAGTTCTTTCTCATCACATGAACGCAGCAGTGCACCGGTGTTTGAACAGAGGTCTGAGTTTATCTGCTTCCTGACGCAAAGTTCACTGACGCTCAGAAAACAGATTTACACTTCGTTTCCTGATGACAAAAGTTAAGATGGTGACTGAAAAGATTCCTGTGCACAACAGGAGACAGTGGAAACATTTAAGTACAAGATCACAAACTTTTCTAAGAACCCAAAAAAAAACCCAAACTAAAAAACATCAGACTGATTTCAAGAGTCAGAAACCAAACACGTTTACCATTCAGCACTGACACACTGACACACCGACACACTCGGTCCAGCCGTCACAGTGAAAACAGATCCCTTTGTTGAAGAAACACACAAAAAATGACCACTGAGCTTCATCTTGGAGAAAAGCTTCAGTCTGAAGGGTCGAATCAGTTGTATAGAGCTGCTGTTGGACGAGTTTCAACCCACATTCCTGCACGAAGACACGAAGGTTTCGTTAAACACAGATCACCTGCAATTTATTCAGTCAGTGAAACAGAAAAAACACAGAAGTTATTAACTTTCTGATCACTGAGAGTCAAACTGCAGGTGGAGAGAAGCTGACTGACTGGTTTCCTTTGACCTGACGATCCCTCAGATTCAAGTCCAGCAAGTGATCAAGTGATCAGATGATTCATTGATCAGTGACCAGGTGCTCACACACACTTGATGAGGTCACTTCCTCACACAGAGCAAACAGAGGAAGGGTGAGTGTGACTGAGGGGGGAGAACAGATGTTAAAGCAGATGTGAGGAGGCTGAAGGTCCAGCGTCGAGGTCGAGTCTCTGCTGGACCTTCATCCCGCCTCCTGCTGCCGTCACGCCGCTCTCCGTTTGGGACCTCAGCTCCATCACAGAGAAGAAAGCCCGTGTCACTTCCTGCTGGAAAAGATGGGTGTATTTGTGCCGGTCACGCCGGGTGGGGGGGAAAATAAACCGACTCTGAGGGAAAGAAACAGAGTAAACATTGATAATAAACGGCAGCCTGCGGCGGCGGCGTCCCATCCTTCCTTCAGCTTGGCGTCCAGAGAGACTCGGGAGGAACCGCAGAGCTGCGACTCTGGAAGCTGACCCAGATAAGTTTGCTGCGGTGGAGAAAAAGTCGAACTGTGCCAACTTCTTCTTCTTCTGTTTCCACAAACGCTTCACTGCAGCTCTGCCGTCTGCTCCGTCAGAGTCGTCGGTGACACCTGACACCTTCTCACCTGTCCGACTTCAGCTCCTGCCTCGTCTTTGTTCTTCTGAGACGCTGCTCGTCTTTGTTTTCGACTCTGGTGTGAATGTCAGAGCTAATGGAGAGCGCAGGAATTCATTAAAGGAGCCTCCTAAGCCCATTTCATGCCGCTGTCTAAATTTAATTAGGTTTCATATCAGGTCCTGAGGAACGTGTGTTTGTGAAGTGGAGACGCACTAATCCGGCCTAATCTGCTGCTCTCCACCGAGAGGTTGGTTCCTCCCAGGAGGCTCGGCATTTCCTCTCCTCTCAGCCTCCCAGGACCACCTCCTCTTTTAGCTTAATTTAATTTGGCGTCCTCCTCCTCCTCCTCCTCCTCTGCCGCTGTGTGTTTGTGTTGATGGGATGAATGTCTGGAAGCAAGAAGAAGCTGTGAAGCTCGTGTGTGTTTCTGAATGTCAGAACGTTTCTGCAGCTCCTGCAAGTTTTTCTCTCTGCAAACACAAAACTTTGATTCTCTCACAGACTAAAAACAGAATCAGTTTCAACATTTTAAAGCAGGTTTTTATCTCAAGTAGTTCATGAACAGCTTAATTTTGTTATGTTTTTTGAGGAATCTTCTTCACTGAGGCTGCAAGCTGCTGGTGATCAGATGCAACGAGCTCATGTGAACAAAAACACACAAAGACAGAAACTCGGATCAAACCCTGAGGAGCTCATCTCACCAGGATCAGATGTTTTATGTTTACATCCTTTAGTCATTTTAAGGGTAGAAAAGACACTTTTGTTGAGCTTCAGCTTCCATTTAAAGGGCCTGTGAGTTTCTGTTAAAACAAAACTTTTCACAGAAACTCACAAACTGATTCCCGAGTTTATTTTAATGATCCAGCGATGTTTCAGTGAACACAAACTCACACTGAGCTCCTGACAGCTCGAGAGGATCATAAATGCTCTGCTGTCTTCACCGGCCTGTTGACGACGTATCAGTTTGTGAATTTCTGGGATGTTTCAGGTTTTCACCCTGTTTTTCTTCATCTCTGAACTTCTTGAACCTTTTGAACCTCTTGAACCTTTTGAACCTCCTCTGGTTGCATCAGCAGGTTGCAGGTTTCCTCTGGTCTCTTCCTCATCTGAGTCTTTGAGCCTTTGAACCTTTTCGGACACGAGACGAGAGAAAAATCCACAGATGATCATTAAAAATACATGAAACGTTGCTGTTCTGATATCTGATTGCTTCTCTCTGTGGCCTCAGTGACTCTTTATGTTTGTTATATGAAAAATAACGTTTCTTTGGTTTTTAATCAACATCAACTCGATTACATTTTTTTTACCATTACATCGGAATTGACTAAAAGTGATTGTGTTAGAACATAGAAGAAAATAAAGGGATAATTTATATTGAAATTAGGATATTTATCATTCTAACATATTTTACATATATATATATTATATGTAGGTAGAGAAAGACTTGGTGTGTTTTTATGCACAAATAATCTGCTCGTAATAATCCAAACATGTTATCACTTTCACATGCTTTCGTCTCGTAACCGTCTGCTGTGTCTCTGTGTGATTCAACATCCAGGTTCCTGCAGCTTGTTAACTTTGATCGCCATGTTTTTCAGTTTAATTGGATGAAAAGCGAACTTTCAGTGTGCATGTAAACACTCACTGCTTCATGCTGAGCTTCTGCAGAGATTAAAGGGAAATTACTGATTAAAAAATTCATTCTGTGGATCTCTATGTCTCTTACTTTAAACATCTGTTTGTGCATCTGAAGAAGCTTGAAGCCTCGGACACATTTTGGGGACACTTCTCAGTTGTTTGTGCCTCAGATGTGTTGTTTGGCTGCTCGGACGTGAACTTCAGATTCTGCTCTGGGGATTTTTCGGGGGTTCCTCTGCAGACGCTGCGACGGTTTCTCTTTTGGAAGATTCCTTTGGGATAAACTTTCAGTTCAGCAGCAGGAAGGAAACGAAACTGGAGAGATGCGACGCGTCCTTTGGGCCTCAAACCATCGACGCAGACGTTCAGAGAAGATCAGGCTTGTTATTAGACATCAGCTCGGTCCTGATGTTTCTCAGCAGCAGAGTCTTTCCCTCCTCACAGCTGCATGAAAACACAACGTCTGTGACATGAGATCCATCAGTGTGAACTACGAGGTCGAACAAAGACGAGCTGCAGTTTTTCAGCTGAAATCAGACGAGAAAAACACAAAACTCAGCGCTTGTGGACATTTTTCCTGCAATTAGAACTCGATTCTTCTCTTTTAAAAACAAACTGCACACAAAAATATAAGACTTAGTTCATTTAATGAGCTGTAAACAGTTTACACCTTTGGATTCAGTCACAAAACCAGATCTCATGTTTTTATTTGAACCATATAAACGATGCTGCGAACCAACTCAACTGTATTCATATCTCACTTTTCATACAAACATGCTGTGCAACAATAAAACCAAAAAATGTTGAAAACCAGGAAATAATTCCATAAATAAAATAACTTCAGGAAACTTTGAATTGAAGGATGATAGCAGGGGTTCATTTCCTCCGTGTTTCTGCATGTTGGTGTCTGTTGAAGTTTTCAGCAGCTGACAACTTTTCCTTCAGACGTGCTGAAGGTGAAGTTGTGTGACTCCATCAGAGGTTCTGCTCACACTGTCAGACTGAATCTTCAAGAAACTTTTCCCTCCACATTAAAGACTTTTACTAATTTATTTTTCCTTTTTCCTTTGTCAAGTGACTGACAACATAATTTCTCTATTTGCAAAAAAGCTGAAGTAAGTTCTTGTCCTGAAGGGTTGGGAGGATACATCAGCATTAATGTGTGTGCGTGTGTGTGTGTGTGTGTGTGTGTGTGTGTGTGTGTGTGTGTATGTCTGGGCCTTTGCAGTATTGGACAGATTTCTACCTGCAGTGGAACATGTCAGACTATCCAGGTGTGACCAACGT
>JAPZDV010000023.1:25819783-25842839 GCA_029814665.1 Acanthurus lineatus
TCAGAAGAAAACCAGTCTGATGTCTGAAAAACACAACAGAGTCCTAGAACAGTCCGCCGTGTCAGCTGCAGGAGCTCCGGTTCTTCAGCAGCTGGTTGAGGACGCTGGTCTGTTTCAGCGCTCTGAGGTTGGAGATGTCCTCTGCGATGACCGGGAAGTCCTCGCTGCGGTTCGTCTCATCGCTTTCATCTCCGTCGCTGTCAGACAGCGTACACAAGAGGGCGTCGTTCTCATACGTGGGGAAGAAATACCTGCAGAGGTTTGATTATTATTATTACTATTGTTTTTAGCATTAAAACAAGCATCTAGGAGAATGAAACGTGCAGAAAGGAGAAGAGCAGCTTCCAGGACTCAAACACCGAACACATGAGATCCAGCAGCTGAACTCACTGCGGTTGGTCCCAAGTCGCCGCGTCCGGGAGCTTCATCACATGACCTTCAGCCGCGATGTGACGCAGGACGTCTTCTCTGGAGTCGAACGTTTGCTGGCAGCCGTAGCAGCGACTCTGGTGGATCTGCCGCCGGATGAAGTTGACCAGTTTCACCTGCTGGTAGAACCTGAGATCTGCAGAGCGGTGTGTGAACGTGAGAGTGTGTCCTCTCAAGTTTAATGTGTGTATTCTCAAACATGTGAAGTGGTTTTACTTACTGAATTCAGTCCTCAGCTTGTGGAGATCAAAACCATGAGCTTCCTGAAAAAAAAGGAGGAAAATTAAAAGTCTTAAAGTAAAATATTTCATTTCTCAGCACTGCTTCAATTTCAATCTGAACCTGTGAGAACACCAGCACAGTTTGACCTGAAGGTGGCAGCATAACAGAGATTCATCTCATCAGGTTCAGCTGACAGAGTTTGTACCTTCATGTGTGAGTAGATCTGATCCATCGTCTCTGACTGATGATCACAGAAGAGACACACAGCAGAGACGGGATGAGCCTGCCAGTCCGACCAATCACTGCGGACGATACAGAGACGTCAGACAAACCCGAGATGAGAGGAGAGTTTCACACATGAGATACGACAAAAGAAGGTCTCTGCTCAGAGTTCAGATCCATGTGAGACGTGTCAGAAACTCTGAACTTCCTCAGAGGAAATGTAGTTTTTCACAGGCTGTCAGTGAAACCTGGATGCTTCGACCTGAGACTGATGTAATCAGATACTTTTGGTTCCTGTCAGAGTTACTTACTCATCCTCTTCGTCTGCCAGCTCGCGGTCGTCCTCGCTCTGCACCTCCTCCCAGGTTTTTCCCAGCTCCTGTCGGGACGGAGACGAGTGAAGATCAAACGCAGTGAAGAGAAAAACCTCCTCTGACAAACCTACCAAAGTATCCTCAGAGCTCAAACTACTCGTGTTTTATTAGGATTACATTAAATCACAGACTCAAAAATTAATTATCACACTAGTTTTCTGTTATTACATAAAAGTGTGACATATTTCCGGTTCAAGCCTCTGAAATAAAGAGATTTGTAGTTTTACAGACATTTAAAAACATCACTGTGAGCTTTAAGACCCTCTGATTTTAAAGCCTTCATGTGACGTTTAAAGTCAGCTGTAAAACAGAGTTTTTGTTCTTTCCTTCTTCCTGCAGAGGAACCGACAGTGAGCTGGTTTTCTTGTGACAAACAAGCATCAAACATCCATAAAAACTTCCCAAACCACTAATGGATCGTTTCACATTTCTCCATCATCCCTCTGAGTTCAGTTTGTCAGAAACGGTCAGAACTTTATAGAAACAAGACGCCAAAACACAGTTTCAGCGCTCAGGCACGACTCTGTCATTTGCATGTTTCTAAGGAAGTTCTGATAAATAACAAAAACCTGTTGTAAGTGCAGTGAAACTGATCTTTGTTCTCTGGAGAGAAACTTTATCAGAGTATCTCTGAAAACTCACAGATTTACTGTATTTGGCTCAAGACGAAGCTCAAAGTTAGAGTGTGTTGATGTTTTACCAGGTAGTTGATGACGTAGAAGCGGTCGTACTCGCGGTTGCTGGCGTTGATGCGGCGGTGAGATTTCTTCCTCATGTGATCCTTCAGCGTGGTTTTATCCCGGAAGGTTTTCTCGCAGTACAAACACTGCAGACTGACAGCAGGAAGTTAAAATCACTGAACACTCAGACTGAAGCTGGTCAGTTAAAATAACGCTCACATGTTTTGTTTTTAGTAAAACAAGAAGGCCGAGCTCGTTCTCATTTCATTCAGAATAAAAACATCAAATATCAGTAAACTCAATGTTTGGCTTCAGTCTCAGTTTCAGGTAAAACTGAACGGCAGTGCATGAAGAGGAGGAGTGACTCACAGAGAGAGCAGGAAGTTCTGCGATTTAACAAAGATTCCAGGTTTAAAAGTTAAAAATAGAGATTCTCTGTCTGTCAGCGTTGATTCCTCTGCGCTCAGCCGACAGAAATAAATCAGTACATTAAAGTTTCAGAACAGTTAATGTGTCTAATCAGGACGTCATTCTGCTCAGGTTTAGTCTGAGTTTCTCAGACAGGATTCAGGATTCAGGATTCAGGATTCAGGATGACTGCTCTTAACTCAGGACGTCTGTTGTCTTCGTGTTGTCTTTTTGTTGTCTTACTTGTCTAGTTTGCTCTGCAAAGTGCGCAGGAACTCTTTGCAGTAGACGATGTTGTCCGGCAGTCCGATGCTGAAGGAGTGTTCTCTGGCCATGTGGTTCAGCAGAGACGATCTGAAGACAGGAGAGTGGAACTTTATTTAATGAATCTGTTAAAAACTAAAGCAGCTTTGTGTTTTTATGGAACCATCATTTCCAGCATCGTGAACCTGTTTCCAGTGAACTCTTCACTGCAGAACATGCAGAGATGATGGAAGCTGCAGTCGTCTCTCTCCAGCTGCTGCTGCTCCAGCACCTCCTCCTGAGGGAGACAAACACTGCCGGTAAAACACCACAGAGGAAGAACCGCAGGAGGCGTTTAAGACTTAAACTGTTTACAAAAAAAAAAGAGTGAAAGAAGCTTAAGATGGAACTCAAACAGCTCAGCAGCGGCTTGGATCGAGTCCTGCAAAAACTTTTTCGGCTGCATGTTGACAGAAGTTTGTTTCAAGTTTTAACTCATGAAAGAAAATCAGAGTGGCTGTAAAGTCTGATGTTGCATTTGATGTCAGAAACTCACCAGTCGTTTCTGTTGGAGTCTCTCTCGGAGGATTCGATCCTCTGGAAGGACGTCACACAGCAGGAAGTAGTCCTCCTGTTTCTCTGGGACAACGAGAGGTTAGAAAATGACAAGTTTTAAAAAAACAAAACAAAAATACAGTGCAAGTTTGGCTGTAAAGATGATGATCTGCTGTCAACAAAAGACTCGATACACAAATTTAAGGAGGAAGCCCAACAGGTTAAATAACTGACAAACCAAACTACTTCCTCGTGATTTAAAGATCATGTGAAAATCCAGTGTTTCAATAAGTTCTGCTCACTGATGTCAAAGAGCGTCCACATGCATCCAGAGTTTAAAGGAGAGCTGCAGAGAATTTAATGATGTGGCAAAAAACCACAGCTGACAAACTGAGATCATGTCACAGTCACAGCTGCTGCAGCGGATGAGAACTTTTCATGTGTCTCTAATGAATGTTTGTACATTTCCTCAGAATGTCTGAGTGTCAGTGAACGCACCAACTGGGCCGGTGGAGTTTGTCTTGATGACGCTGCAGAAATCTGTGACCGGCTGCTCCAGAAATCTGCCCTTCCAGTACAGCAGGTACCTGACAGACGCATCAGAGAACTTTACACGTGATTGGACAGGAAAAGGTCACATGGTTCAGAAGTGAGCTCAGATTGGCCGTAAACAGCCGACAGAAAACAGGCTTCGTACTTTGGGAGGTCTGCGATGAGTTTGACGTCTGCTACGACCAGCTTGTGCTCCAGCAGCAGGTGTTTGAGGAGGAGGTCTTTCTGCTGCGGGGGGGCGGACTCGGGGCAGAACAGACACACCAGCAGCTCTGCACTGGGACCCTGCGAACTGGGAGCACCGGCGCCACCAGCTGGCTGCTCTGGAAAACACAGCGGCTCCAGTATGCTGTCCCGACCTGGGGGAGGGATGCCACTTCATGTTAGCTAACACACAAACACACACACACACACACACACACTGATCTCTCTTGGTAAATTAACTGTCATGCAACAAGACTGTGAGGAACTCCAGCGCTGTTTTTTGCTGCTATGTCTTTATTTTGGATTTATATTTCTTTCCTAACTATTTTGATAGATAGATAGATAGATAGATAGATACTTTATTGATCTCCAAGAAAGATGAATTCATATTTACAGCAGTTTGACGAGGGAAAAGAATAGTGTAATATGGAGACATGAAAGGTGCTAAACAGAAGAACAAACAGAGACAGTTTGTCAGGCAAAGGTCTTGTTTAAGGTTAAAACAATATGAATAATCTCTTGCTTACTCCTCAACAACATCCCGAATTACTAACATTTATATTTACTTAGTAATAATACTTGTTTTACAAAGCTTGAATATAAAATACTGAGGTTTAGCTTTGAGTGACACATCTTTCAAATAAGAAAAACGTTAATTTTAAAGCTCAAAGTAAGAGTCAAATTAAAACAAAAGCAAGTTTTAACAGACGAATGAATTAATGTCACATTTTTCACGCCTAAAGTAAGTAAATTTTTCTCCTGTCAATCAGATTATTTACTCTAAAAACATTAAGGAAGCTAGTTAGCCTGTTAGCACAGCAAGCTAGCTGCAAGCTGTCAGGCTTCATTACAAACTGTCTTCCGTCGCCTTTTTCAGCTGGTTTTCTTTCTGACTGACTCTGATTTTTATTTTCAGGTGAAAAATCCGCTCAGAGAACAAAAAAAGTTAAACTAAATCCACTGACACGTTCAAAAAAAGTCCTCATACCATCTTTACTCGCGTCGCAGGCGGCCATCTTTGGTATCACGTGGTGAAAACAGCGGAAAACGGACCAATCAGATGTCGGGAAATGATTGAGTGCTGCCTTCACTGTCTCCGGGTAAAAGCAAGTTGTCATGGTGCATTTACGTGTTTGAAAACATTATCGAAACAAAAAAAACTGTTACAAAAAAGGATGAATTTAGAAAGATTATTCTGTCGATGTAAAGATGATGCCCACTTAAAATTATTAAAATAGTTCTTAGAGTTTCATCAGATATTAATTTGTTATGATGTTCCATTTAGTAGATTAACATTGATTATAAAGATAAAAAATTAATTTATGACTTTAAGATCAGCTTCCTTACTTTGAGGACAAACAAAATGTCGACTTTTTTATTCATTTCACTTCTAAATGTTTATCTAATAAAATAAATCAGCTCTTTACATATAAGGGTGATTTTTAAGAGTTATTTTAAATATATATTTTTATATGTATATACATAAACACATATATATGAATATATTACAATAATGCTGTAAGCTTCAGGAAGACTTTCACTGTCTTTTTGGGTTTTACTGAAAATGACCACTAGGTGGCAGAAACAGCTCAGACTTCATCAAACTGCAGCCAGTGTGACTAGTTTATGTTACTTGTTGATTTCAAAGTATTTCAGTCAAATAACTGTTTAATCATAAAATCCTATGAATTATACAGTAAACTTATCTGTCTTTGTCTTTATCTTCACGCTGTTTTACAGCTTCATGAAACAGTTATCGGTATTTTGTTGATGCTCTGCAGCAGATTTAGCAGAATAAGTGAATAAGTCGTCTGTTTACACAATAAACCTCCTAACAGATTAAAGTGATTACAGATCAATATGAAGCCAGCTGTGAAAAGTAACTGAGTAAATTTGCTGCAACACTCAGTCACATTTTTAAAGTACTCTTACTTGAGTACTTCAATTTAATGCTTCATCATTTTCTACTCCATTACATTTGTAACTTTAACAGCTTTGTTGCTAAACACAGTTTGTCAGGAGGTGAAGCTGCTGATGAGGTTTGTGTTTGATGGGCGGAGCTTAGCGGTGAGGTGGGCGGAGACAGCAGCACGATGACATGACGGCAAAGGTGTAGAGTTACATCTCAGCCAGTCTGAGGCTTCAAGGGATTTATTTCATGTGACCAACTTTTAAATGTGTAATTCTGAGGAAGAGCGATGGGTTTTTATGGGCGAAGTCAAAACCTGGAGCTTTAACTCCACCTGGTCGTTTCTTCAGCCCCCCCCCTGGCGGTGATGCTCTCTCGGCCTCAGCTCGCTCAGGTGAGATCAGGTGCTGCATTATTCACTCAGAGCTCAGCAGCTCTAATTAAACCCTGGAGAGAAGCAGCAGAGAGACGCTGCCGGGATCTGACATGGATTTCTTAGTGAGACGAGCCGCATCAGACAGGAAGGAGGTTTCTCATGAAGGTTCAACATGAACAGAGTTAAAATGTTACAGAAACAAAAAGCTTTTCACACTAAACAAGAGAATGACGGAGTCGCGATGTCCAGATTGTAATTTAGGTTGTTGAAACTGAAACTGACTCTTTGGTATCTTCCTGCATAATCTGGATTAAATATTATTGCTGCTCTAAGATGTTCTGCATGTAATCTGGATTTGAATTCACACACGTGATCAGTCACGTTCTGAGAAAATAAAGTCGATCACCAAAAGCATCATAACTTTGTTCTTTAAAGGGGAATTTCAACTTTTAAGTTTCAGGTTCTGGGTGAATCTCACCTGCTGGGCTGAAAACGCCGAGATATTCTGACTCAAAGCACCAAAAACTCAGGAATCACATATCCCATAATGCAACCTGATCTGGTGCTCTACATCCACAGTTTAAAAACCGACTCTCTGCTGAAAACACTCAGCCATTCACCATTTCACTCCGACGACGCTCTCAGAATCACAACGGATGAAAGAGGAGCACATCTACAAGTCCAGCAGGGCAGGAAACCCGAGCAGGCTGATTAAACAGGCTGTAAACAAGAAACAGAGAGACATTTACAGACTGATGAGCAGGAATCAGTCACCCTGCTCACTGGAGAAAACACCAGATCTCCATACAGATAATCAGCGATTGATAAGTTCACGGCCGAAGGTGGAAACAGATGAGTTGTGCAGCTCAACTCTTTCAAACTTAATGCAGAAAGTCTGAAGTTATAACTTTTTGGATTTTTCAGTTTCAGTTGTTGCAAATTTCAGGTCAGTGCTGTTGAGAAAATGAGCTTCAGCCTTCAAACAGTCATCCAGGGATGTGAATCTGAACGCGTCCAACATCACAGCAGCACCTGTCACCTGTCGTTCCTGGATTTTAGGGGTCCAACTATTTTTAAAACACCTGACAGCCACATCCACCTGATGCAGTGATTGTTCAGGTGTGTGGAGGCGAGGAACGTCTCCTTCCTGCTCTGTTTTTCATTCTTGATGTAACTGTCTCTGGTGTTTTTCATGAGATAAATTGAGTCCAACACTGTGATTTCATCGCGTGGTTTGTTTGGTGCAGTTATACGTAGGTTTTGTGGTAACAGACACAGGTTGAACCTCATCACCGTGGCTCAGCTCGGACACACGAAGGGATCATGTAAAAAAACAACAAAAAAGAGGGATCATGTTAGCAAACACAAGCTGATTTAATCCCATACAGATTTCCCTTCATGATCACATCAGGCCCGTTCAGTCACACACGTTTGATTCGTGTTGTGTTTCTCTCGACTTGCAGCCTGTTCTTTGATTTCTCTGCACTCCACTTCGCTGCAGCAGCGGCTCCGCTCTGCACATTAAGCTTTAAATAATCAAATCTAGTGACAGCTCGCCTACCAGGAAGCTGCAGAAACACTGCTGAACCCCCAGCTGTTCAAAACACACACACATTCAAAGCACCACCTCCTCCGCCCGACTGCTGCTCTCCGCTCAGGTCCAACCTGGATGCTGCCGGCGACGGACTGTTGCATAGCAACCGCCGGCTCAGCACCTATAGAGCTCCTCCTGTTTGAGCCGGGGAACCTCGGAAGATGTCATTATGTGGGCAGAGTCGCCCACATGGGTCAGTGTCAGCCAATTGCCGGGGGGGCTCCTGTTCTCCTGCGCCCCCTCTGTGTACAGTGGTGACACACACACACACACACACACTGCAGCTGCAACAATAACAACACGTTTAACTCCAACAAATCAAAATAAGTCAACATCAAACGTCCATTTGCATGAAATCTGTTAAGTTCCAGTAAAGATCCACCGTGATGCCGTTCAGAGTGTCTGCGTGAGGAAGTCTCGTTTCAGCGATTTCAGCTAAAATCTGCTGCATTTATGCTGTTTGGTCATTTAAAGTCTCCTGTTTGTGTGCAAACTAACATCATGGGACAGTTTTCCATCAGCTCTTTCAGATACGTGTGATCGTCTTTGTGTCTTTGTGCGTCTTTGCGTCCTCTGAGGTGTCAGATTAGCTCCAGCAGCTGAAGCCATTAACGTGAGTCCGGTGGGATTATTGTAATTACACACAGATTGTACATCAGTCAGATGATCACAGTCAGGTTAGAAACATTTTACAAGCAGCTGCCGTCGTGTCTCATCTGTTTTATATCGTGTGTTTTTAACATGTTCAGCCTGTTTTGCTGCTGTTTTATTACCTCTAATATTCTTGAATTGTATTTTATTATTTTTATCTAATGTGCTGCTTCCACCAATAAAAATTAAATTAATTTGCTGTAAGTTTTTGCTTATTTTCTGTTTTTATTTTCCTTTTTTATGTTCTATGTTTCTCTGCCATCACTGCCTGATTGTTCATATATATAAATGATGTGTTTTGCTGCTGAATAACAACTTTGTTCCATCTGTGAGTCTCTTTGTACCGTCACTTTAAAAGGAACCAGGCAAATAAATTTAAAAAGTGTTTCGTTCTGTACATTCAGCATTTAACCAAAAATGTGCCCTGTAACTCGTCCTCATCAGAAATATTATATAACCTCTCATTTTTTTGTGGTTCCTCAGCAAATACAGCGGAGTGAGCAGCCGGTCTGATGATGGTTTCTACATCCCACTTTTAATTAAGGCCTGAAGGAGCAGCCAGGCCCTTATCATGAAAGAACTGCGCTTCCTTTAAAACTGGGATTGGAACGAGTTCCTGCTTCAAACTGTACTTTCCCTTCATCTCCACTTCCTCCATGCTCTTCTTCTCTTCTCACACATTTCTTTTTTTTTTTTTTTACAGTATTTGATCTGAACCTCAGCGTGTTCAGCAGAGAAGATTCAGTTGTCCATCAGCATCCTTCTGACAAAACTGTTTTTCTCGAGTAAAATCCTTTTTTTTTCTTTCCAAGAAAAGAGGTTTATTCAGACAGGAGCTTCGCAGAGACCTTGGAGGCAGAATGAGCAGGAAGTGAGTCACATCAACACCAGAGTCAAGTCTCTTTATTCTCCTGATCATCGTCATTGATCTTCCAACCTTTTCACAGTTAAAAAAACCCTCTATTTTAATATAGATAAAGTTAAACTAGATTATTATCCATCAGTCCATTTTATCGTCCCTCACTTGTCCTGTGGTGGCATCAGGCTGGACAGGATCAATCAGACGTCCCTCTCCTTGGTAATGTTCTCCGGCTCCTCCTGCTGGATCCTGAGGTTCCTCCAGAAAACCTGTATGGGAAGGTGTCAATAAAGATCCACACCAGCTGCTCAAGTGACCTCAACTCCTTTCAACAGAAAGACGCAGCAGCTCTGAGTTAACGCACATGATGATAACACTTATTCATGGTGTTAACTAGATCACAAAGAGTAATCTTATTTGGAAACTGATGATGTGAACTATAACAATATTAAAATATTACCTTACGTTTTTTGATTAAAAAAATATAATAATTATATAAAATGTGTTTCTTTTAAGTTATATCATGTTTTATGAGTGTTTTTGAAGAAATTTAAAAAAGAAAAACAGTTTAATGTATTGTTAATGCGAAGCCTGAGTAGCTCCGTCGTGTTCACCACCAACCGGGCGGGCTTTAGGACCCAGAGGCGGCACGTGGCGCACGACAACAGGAAGTGGAGCTCACGTTGCCGGTAGGTGTGTTAGCATCTGCAGCTTTAGCTTCAGTTTCTCGGGTAAAACCGGGAAACTGATCACTTACCGACATTCCTCCTGCTTCTGTCCCGCATGTTTCACTGAGCCACCGTCACCGACATCTTGTTTTTTAAGCGTTAAGCCGCCGGTTAGCCGCGGCGGCTAGCTGTTAGCACGCAGGTCACACTGCAGGGACGGAGGTGCTGAGTTCAGACTGCTTAAAGGTGGAAAACAGAGATGTTTTGAGGGTTAACTGTTGTTAAGGTGGTAGTCAGGAGTTGTGTTTCTGTGGCTCCTTTAGATGTTCAGAGTCTTTTTTTAATCTGTGAAGAAAGTTTGTTGCAGCTGCAGTGAATCAGTCTTAAAACTGGTTGTGGATGAAAGTAACTACAGGATTACTTCAAATACTCTACTTCAGTTCAGTTTAAAGGGCTCTTGTGCTTTGCATGAGTATTTCTTTTTTATGCATTTTTTTCCTAATACACATTTTGGAGAGAGAGATGGTATTAAAGAGTTTTATATCACTTTGTCCTTCCAGTTATTTATGAAACTAAACGGACTAAAGTTTGATGGTTTCAGGTTCTCAAATGTTGGAATTTGCAGCTTTTCTTGTCTTTAAACTAAATATGTTTTAGCTTTGGACTGTTTTTAGTGTTGGTGGGATAAATGCATGAGATCAGGAGCTTCTGGACTAAACTATCCAGCTGAATGTTAAGTAATAGAAAGTTTTTCAAAGTGTCTCCAACGCTGACGCATCAGAAAGAACAGCTGAATGAACTCAGAGAGGATCAGACACAGGAGATGTTTTACTGCAGTGTGAAATGAAAATGAATCCTTGGTAGTTTGATTATAGATTAATCGATAAGGACCTTAAACACGTGGTTATAAATCCTCCCTTCTCTTCATATGAAAGCTGTTTCCAATATTGAGTCTAATTTGTAAGAAAGATTTGATTGATTGATTTTGCATCCATGATGAGACGTTTCATGAAACATTCACATCACCAAAAATAAAACCTCTACCCTGCTGTTGTTTTCTAATCATCAAACCTGCCTCCTTATGTGTGTGTTGTCTGTATTAGCTGCCATATTAAAGGATCTGTCAATCAGCTTGCAGGTATAATTGTCGTGTTTACATGAATAATCGATTAAACAGAAAAAAATCTGGTTCTCAATCAAAAGTCAAACATTCTCTGGTTCCAGCGTCTTAAATGTGAGGATTTGCTTCATTTTTCTGTTTTTGCAAACTGAATATTTTTTATTATGTCGCATTACAAAAACTGATTTGTAATTCTAGCTTCTCTTCATAAACACACGGGACTGCGGCATAATTCCCGCCGTGGAGGATAATGTTATGCTGTCATGTTGCTGAAAGGTGGTTCGAGCTGCAGACTTGATTAAATGTCAGACGCTGCAGATGTAATCAGCGGAGCGGCTGTCGTCCCTCCTCTGGAACATCAGATTATCTCTTTGTTGTGGACTCATGAAGCTGAATGACATTATTACTTTTTATCCCGCAAACATGAGGAACAAATAAGGAAACGTGTCAGAAAGAAGAATGGGAGCAGACAGAAAACAGACAGCCTTTCTCCTGGTTTTCATAGAAACCCAGAAGCCTCGTTCAGACATGCACCTCTTTATGTAAAAGTGATGCCAATTTAATACGTTCGTCACTTTCTGAGGCACAACACGACACAAGTGTGAATTGAACGGGGAACATCGGGGCAAAAGAGGTCACATAAAGCTTGTAGGAGCACAGTAACAATCACAGCAGCTGCCTCTTCACTTTTATTTCCCGAGTTAACGTGTTGTCGTTCTTCAGCTGCAGGAAGCCGAATCCTCCAACTTACAGACACTCGACCTGATGAGAAAACTCACTCAGCGATGCTGCTTCCTGTCACACACCTGAGGTCACATGTGTAAACAAAACACACACAGAGAAACACACATCAGCTGTGAGCTCACACACACATCAGTCTTTTCCATTAACATGGAGCTGATCTGTTTCTACTGTTTGGAGCATTTTAAACAAAAAAAACAGCTACTTTCACTGATTAAGTTCCTATTTTTTTCAATCCATATTCTGTAAAATGTTAATCAAAGAAACACTTATAAACATAATTTTCAATAATTAATGTGTGTGATGAGTTTCATAATTTGACTCAAAGTGACTCATTTTTTCTATGTTGATGATCTTTTCATCTGATCCTAAACGGTGAAGCAGTTTGAAGTTTATTTCAGTTAAAGCTCCATAAAATGATCATTGATCATCTTAATGACATGTAAAGTTTGTTTGATAGATCACTGATGCATGTGTTGCATGTGTTGCATGTGCTGCATGTGCTGCATGTGTTGCATGTGCTGCATGTGCTGCATGTGTTGCATGTGCTGCATGTGCTGCATGTGCTGCATGTGTTGCATGTGCTGCTCTGGTGTCAAACATGTCCGGCAGCGTCTCTGACTGTAAATGATCCGTCATAAAAAACCCGTAAGGAACATTTGTGTAAGTCCTCTTCCGTCTGAAAGACGAGATGCCATCTCTTTAAATTTCAGTCTCAGATATCAAACTGAGAGTCAAACTCCAGTGTCATCCCTCTGTCCCTTTTTTTTGCTCTTCGGTGCGATCGTTTGTGATTTTTCTGTCTGTTTGCTGCTGTTTGCTCTGTAATGACACCCTGAACCCGTCACATGGGAGATGGATGTTCAGAAGTGGCTCAGCCTGGTTATTTCTGTTTGAATTTTGTGCTGTCAAGCCGCTTTCAGCCTGTATTTGTGTCCCAGAGTGGCTGCCTGCATCACCGGTGCCACAAACTGCCCATTAGGCCTCCGGGGTGAGCGGCAGCAGGCTTTTTTGTGATGCTTTCCCTGCTGCTGTGGCCGAAAAAGCCACGTCTGATGTTCTGCATGAGAGACAAATCCCATTTGTGCCCCCGGCCGTGGGCCTGCATCCCCCCCAGCTTACAGTCAACACTGACACTCGTCCAATAATCACCTTAGCTTTGGCTGAGCGAGCGCGGTCATGGCCGGCGTGGTGCGGTGCGGCGCGGCGAGGCTCGGCGGTCTGGAGATGAATAAATATTCGGTGATAAGGTTAAAGAGATTATCCAGCCAATGACTTGTGTCATGTGAGCAGCTCATACAGAGTCAGACCACATGTCAGACTCACCGTGATGACTTTCTGTCACTTCATTAGCGGCGCTGCAGAAGCAGAACCACCAGCTCCTGTAAAATAACGTGAAATCTGTTGTAAATGTTCAGAGGATTGAAACCCAGAGTTTCCACAAAATGTCTTCCTGTACAGGACCGACTGCAGCATCTGATGGACAGATTAAAGCTGGAATCTGTGTTTTTTTCACAGCGCTGCCTTCCATAGTAATGAGAAATACCTAAAAGGAAGTTAAGAAAACAACTGTAACGAACTGAAAAGCAGAATTTTCATAGCGATTTTAACAACAGTAAATGATTCATAATGAATTCTATCAAAACTAAAACATCACACTTGTTTATTCAGCAAACTTTCAGCCTTTATCAGCTTGAGAAACCGACACATTTTCCTAAAAACAAGAGCAGCAGATTTCATGAAATTTAATCTGCACAGTCAGTTTCTACAGGCTCATTCCTTCCTCTAGCGCCACCTTCAGGCCAAAAACATCTCTCTAGACAAGAGTTATCAAACAGTTGTGATCTCTTGAGGATAAACCCTGTAAACTTTAAAGACACCTTGTTCCTCTCTTTGCACTTTGAGCTCCTCTGCTAAAAATCTCACAGCTGAATCAACGATGTGTCCTTTATTCCACTTAAAACCTTCGTTCAGTTTGCAGCCTACAGGGGGCGCTGTCAGGGCCTTCCCCTGCTCTGTTTGAGCCCAGCACGGTGCGTTCGAGCCGAGCCACCAGGCCGTCACATCTCCCGTCTTTAATGAAGCTCTCATCAGGAGAAATCGATCTGCCGCCGCCTGCAGCCCCTCTAATGGAGAAACAAACATCTCCCTCATATCGATAATGGCGTCCTGTAATTACAGCTGTGGTTGTGCGGCGGGCAGGCGGGCGGCGATGAAGAGGACAGAACTGTTTGTCTGGAAGTCGGTTGTGAGCTTTTTCCATCTGAGAGCAGAGAGACAAATAGCTGCAGACTTTTATCCGGATAAAAGCTCTGCAGAGGCGGCGGCTGCTGAACTCTGGTCTGGATGCCGTGGACTGTCCTGCCGGTAATTATGGGTAATCTGCAGGAACAGCCTTTGTGATATGAAGAGAGAGGCTACCTCGTACTCATCGAGGCAGGTGGAGGTGAACTTGAGGTCCGGTCAGACGGTGACATTTACCGAACATCCCGGCGCTCTGGCCTTTCACATCCTTCTGAACATGAAGGCAGCGTCTCGTCTGTCCTCCAACGGAAAGGACACCCCCACTGCGAGACGACTCTGCTCATTTCCTCTGCTGTTTCCCAGCTTCTGCCATGTCGGGAGATGTTTGGCACTTGTCCTTCATCAAGGTTTCTCTGTGGAAGTCCATTTCTGCCTGGAGCCTTAAGATGCAGAAAAAGAGTTAGAAATGGTCAAAAAACACATAAAGAAAATGGAAAGAAAATGAAAAGAAAGCCAGTAACACTGCCATATTTACAAATCTTTTACGTGGCGATGTCCTCTACAAAACATCCTACGTGACCTGAACACAGCACAAGGGTCTTTAGAGCTTCAGGGGGAAACAAATGAAGATGAACCTGGAACCAAAGACGAGTTCATCACATGTCAGATTTCAGAGATTTAATCAGCAGAGCTGCTGTTTTCCACCGAAACACCAGATTATTAAACATGTACACAAATCACAAATAAATACCCCGAGCACCAAGATCAGCTTCTTCTACATCAGATGCCTCCTTCATGAAGTCAGCTCGTCTCTCTGACATGAAGGTTCATCACGTTCTCGTGTTTAAAAGCAGTTTAAGGTTGTTTTTGATTCATCGTAAATGTCTCTTCATGCTTCTCCTGTCTGTGGTTCTCAGCTCAAAGCTCGTCGGTTCCTCCTGCTGTAACTTCACAGTTGAGTTAAAGTCAGATAGGAGCGTCGATATTCTCTTTTATTTCTGCAACAGAAAGCAAATCATCTTCTTCTCAGAGTGTCCAACATCTCCTCCGAGCTGCGTCCCATCAGACTGCTTTAATTTGAACTCTAATTAGCAGCAGTGATGGGAAAAGTGTCATTTGCCCTCTTCATCACCCTCCTCCTCCCCCTCACTCTCTCTGAAGTCTCCACAGAACTTATTTGTAGGTCAGAGCTTTTAAAACCCCCCCGCCCTCCGTAAAGCCCGGCGCTACTGCAGAGGCAGAAGTGCAGCTGGTTTTGGGGGAAATCTCGCTGCGGCCGGCTGCTGTAATCAGCGTCCCTGCTGCCATGCTGCACCCCCTCCCCTGTGGATTTATCGGTCTGGAAAAGCTTTGGAACACCAACATCAGTCACCGGCTGAGACGGGAGTCCGGCCCAGAGACCGAAAAATTCAATCCCAGCAATCGGAGCAAAAGCACATCACAGCGTCTCGGCTTGATGGTGGCTGATATGCTGACCTGAGGTCTGCTCCGGGCTCTCCACTCACTGAACCTGATATTTATATCTTCTGTATCGGGCTCATCTGAATAAATTGGAGATGGTTAGTGGATCTGGGTTTGTTGAACTCCTGACAGATCTGCGAGGAGCTGCTTTCAGACATAAAGAGGCCTCCTCGTCCAGAGCCGACACGGAGAGCTGCTCTTTAACTCCACACGGCTCTTTTATGGTGCTGATATAAAAGCAGGAGCTCTTTTTTTCTGAGGCTGTCGCAGTCTAATAACTCGCAATGAGGGTTTGTTTATGATAACCTGTCTGGTCTGCTGCCGCGGCTTGTTACCGAGCTGCTTCTGCATGTTCTGCTCCGGCATGAATAACAATGCAGAGAGAGAGAGATGCATTAACTCGTTTGTCACTTTGTCGACTCCATTAATGCCTTTTCTGCAGACTTTATAGAGAGTGTAACTGCAGCAGAGCTTCATTTAACGTGCTGGAGTTTTCACCGCGTCATAACCGAAGCCTCAGTCATCTCTCACTCTTATTCTCTTTTCTTATTCTCGTTTTTTTTCTGCATTAGTGAGTTTTGTTGCATCAGGAGCTAAAGTTTCTCTTCCTGCTTCATTTAAACAGAAACAAATGAACAACAGAGTCACATTCATGCTTTTGTTTTGGCGGGACAGCAGAAAAAAATGAAGTTACAGGTAAAAGGGCCTTTTGGAGTCTGACCTTTGTCCTCTGATTGGTGGCTTGAACAGAACCGTGTCTCCCTCAAAACGCTGCAAAGACTGTTTACATTATCAATAATCAGCTCATCGCCTGCTGTCCGTCAGTTTCTCAGCTCCTCTTCCTGCTCTGTCGGCTCTCAGTCGGTGAACCAGTGAACGCAACCCGTCCAACAGCAGCTTCATTGTCTTTTGAAAATAAAAAAAATTCCCTCAAAAGCTGCAGCTTTTTTCTGGGGTTATATTTCTGTGTGCAAAAGATGAGAAGATGTAAATCTATACGGACTTTGTTAACATGTTCCACTGAACCTGCAACTATCAGATCATTTAATCAAAACAGGTTTTGTTCTTGTTTTTCTTTTACGAACGCGTTGAAGAAGCAGCAGTTTGGATTCAGATGTTCTGACCTGGAGCTCAGCGCTGAGAGTCAGCAGACAGTTTATGTTGTTTTATCAAATGAAAAAGTCAAACGTGCAGCTTTCAGCTTCAGACTGTTGTTACTTTTCTGTTTCCTGCTGTGATTTTTGTTTTTTAGCAGTTTCATGTTTCACACGCTTCAGATGTCGTAGATTTTATAGTGAAAATCAGTAAAAACGGTGAGAATGAAAGTAGATTTACAGTGTGGAGATACGAGTTTTCAGCTGACAGCAGTTAAACTGGTGCTTCTGTTGTATTGATAAGATGAATTTTTAATTGAAACCAAAGAGAAAGTGGAGTTTGAGGGGGGGTTGTGGGGGTGGGTAGCTCATTTTAAATGTGGACATTTAAGTAGGAAGGTGAGGAGGATTTTTCATTTCATGGCGACTTTGATGTGGGACCTGCTGCGTCAGCCGCATCGTTTAAATGCATCGACAGGAAAACTACAGGAAATGAGGTCGTTTCAGTGTGAGCGCCGCCGGGCTCCGAGGCGTCTCCACGGAAACGACTCGGCCGTAAAAACCGAGCAGAAACCTTGAAGCTCCGCGCCGAGCCTCCTCTGATGATACACTTGTTCTCTGTGAGGGGAATTACGCGGCGGGCTGTATGGAAGTGTAATGGCAATATGTTGGTGTCAGGACGGATTGTTATGCTGGAATAGATTTTCTGCTCCGGCGCCGGAGCTTCCTCCCCGCGGCACACGGCGAGTAACTGATGTCTTACAAAGCCCGGCGGAGGCACATCACTGTGTTTAATAGGACGTAACGTACACTGAGGCCGGGAACACTTCCATTTGTTTGAGGAGGCTGGAGACCTGTGTGTCAGTGTGTGTGTCAGTGTGTGTGTGTGTCTCAGTGTGTGTGTGTTTGTTTCACACTTCCTGCTCGGCTGCAGTCGGCGGCTGCAGGTTCGATGCCTTGCTGAAGAGCAGCCGCTTGTTTCAGGAACCGACCAAACATGACGGTTTTTATCTCAGATGGAATTAAAGTTTTATCCTCGAAGGGGCTCTGAAGCAGCAGTGGGGCATTCTGGGTAACATGTTTATTTGATCAGGCTCATGTTTGGAGTGTAAATGTGCTTCTTTATCGTTACAGCGTGTTGTAGTTTCACTGCTTTCAGTGACAGTTTAACCTCCAATCAGAGCTCAAGATCAGCTTCTTCACCGCCATCCCATAAACCGTCTCCACCGTCTGACCATGAACCCTCACAGAACAGACAGGATGTCTGAATCCTGTGATGGTTTACATGGAACAGAAATCTGTTTTCTAATGAAAAATCAAAGCCTTTCTGTCTCTGTGAAGTTTAAGGAACCAGGTTTCCACAGAAAAGAAACAGGAAGTGGCGTCGCATCGTTACCCACAGAGATGCGTTTAAATTTAAAGATCATGAACTAAACACACTGTGAGTTCTGTGTTTGGTCTGCTGGATGGTCGGCAGTCACGTTGTGTAGAGACATCACGTTACAGAGGAAGGAAACGCAGATTAGCTTCTGTTTTCTGCGACAGTTTGCGTGATGCTGCAGTGATGGATGCGGCTGCAGATGGGAAATCACTGACGGGGTTCGCCGCCGTTCTGATGATGTTTCACGTGAAGTGTGCTGATGTGGAGGTAATAGCTGTGGCAGATCTCCAGAGTGAGGACAGCCGACGTCCACACGGGGCTGTTAGCTGTTTGCTGAAGGCAGCGGTTGATGGCTGCCGCCGCCGCCGCCACCGCCGCCGGCTGCTGGGTCATTTCACGCCTGTCTGGGCTTCCTGGTGCGCGCGGTGAAAAGCAAAGTGGATGAAAAAGCGTCCGGGGAGAACAGACGCAGTGTGATGTGTTTTCAGCGTTCAGTCGCCAAACCTGCGGTGAAAATTGACAGGAGGAGCCGCCGAGCACCTGAGCTCCAGTCAGTCAGACTCATGTTGTGATTAAGATCCAACATCACAGTTTTCAGACCGATACTTGCAGCAACACTTTCTTTTCTTCAAAAACAGACGTTCTCTGGTCTAATATGAAGATCAGGTGGTCACAGAGGCCTTCAGGGCCTCGCTGGGTTCGTTCCATCACGGCTGAATTCATTTCTCAGCCTTCAGGTTTAAACCCCACAGAGCCGAGAAGCTAACAGGAAACTTAAGATGGTGAGGATTGAAAATCTTCTCAAGGTCCATTTATGAGCTGTTTCAGAGCTTCTTCTGTTTCAGAGCTTCTTCAGTTTCAGAGCTTATTCAGTTTCAGAGCTTCTTCAGTTTCAGAGCTTCTTCAGCAGCTTCATCTTCGGTTTCTTTTTCTTCTTCTTCTTCTCCTTGTTGCTTTAATCAGACTGTTTGGTGGGATTTCTTTGCTGAGTGTTGGAGACGTGGCTCACAGATGTGTCTGTTTTCCTTCAGATATGATGAAGCTTGATGGCAGTTTGTGATTCAAAGCGCCAGAAAAATAAGATTTAAAAAAGTGTCGAAATCCTGACCTGGTTCCTGAACATCATCCACAGAACTTGTTGTGAGGAGTTTCATGTAGAATAATTAAGTTATGACGGAGTGAAAAGGCACGAAAACGAATCCGTCTGCAGCTTCAGCACCACGGACAGACTCATGGATCCATTAATCTGCACCTCAGGTATCTTCGCTGAGGCCAAACACTCAAACTGTCCCAAAGTTTAGTCAGAAAAAGGATCAATGGGTCAGACAGACTCACCTGCGCCCCCCCATGGAGGGGGTGGCAGGTGGCCTGCTGTCTGTCTGTGTTTTTCAGTGGTTTCTCAGATGTTCCTCCTGTCTTCCTCCTCTCTCTTCACCTCGACCTGCATTTTCCAGCAGAGATCAATGAAATGAAGTTAATGTGTCTAATGTGACCCGAGTGTTTGGTTTCCTGTGACGTCACACGTCTGATGAGTTCATTTCCTGTTTTGTTTTGCTGTCTTTCCGTGCAGGTGATGGCTCAGCAGGCGGCGAGGCGCTACCTGCGGGCGTTTGTCAGCGGATTCTTCGTCGCCGTTCCCATCACCGTCACCGTCCTCGATCGAGTCGCCTACGTGGCGCGAGTGGAGGGGGCGTCGATGCAGGTGAGACGGATCAGAGCCAGAGACAGGAACCTTTCACTTCCTGTTATCAGACAGGAAATCCACCGGTGACAAAGAGGTCAGAGGTCACAGCTTCTAAAGAACATGGTGTGAGAAAGAAGTCGTCGTTCTTCTCCTTCATGGTGTTTGAAGCTTCTGGCTCTTAGTTTGTGTGAAGTTTGAACCAGTAGATTTGCTACGAGGTGGATTTATCAAAGTTGGAGCTTGAAGGTGAGCTGTGGCTCCTGATCTGCTGCAGAGTTTTACTGAATTAAAACAGTTTTCTCCATCATTAACTCACAGTTCATGGACTCGTTAAACTGAGAGAAGATCACAGAGAACAAACCTGTTTTTCACACAAACATGAAAGAAATCTGAGAGGAATCATCACTTCCTGCTGACGAACTGCAGGATTTTTTTATTTTACTGAAGCTTCTTTTACTGACGCAGTTTGTTAGTGCGTCATTTATCACCTGCAGCACAGGTGTCTGATTGCTGCAGTTAAGATCCACTTTCCCTTCATCATTCGTTCCACATTGAAACCAGTTTGGTTTTTGATCGTCGTTCTTTGTTGTCTGTTGGTGTTGAACTGAGAGAAAAATCATGTTTGTTATTAACATCTGCAGGTTTAATGTCAAACACAGAATGTTTCACTGAAAATGAGCGTTTTTTAAACGATTAAACGTCATTAGATGGAAAAAACAGAAGCTTCATGTTCGTGTTACAACCTGAAATACAGTTCACAGCTTTAAAAAAAAGTTTTAATGAAATTATCTTTAAAATAATCACATACCAAACAGCTAATTAAGGCTGATCCTGAACACTGATGAAGTCCTGATCACACAGAAGCACGTCTTTTAAATTCTTCAGATTTCTAACCGTTCGGATCGCAGGCAGCAGATGGCAGATCGCTCATTACAGAGAGACTCGAGATGTGACTCCGACCTGAGGAAGAAACACAGATGTGAACATCTCAGGTGGCTGAACAGCAGAAACACTCAAACAAAAGTCATAAATTGGTAATAAAAGTTTCGATCCTGGAAGAAGTCGACACGTCGCGTCTGTAACCTGCTTTCACACGTCACATGACCTTCTTCTGGTGAAACAGGTGGTGGTGGCGTGTTGACGCAAACACTCTGCGCCATCGAACAGTAAACAGGCTTCGCTCTTCTCGTCAGAGAGGCAGAGTTGAAACAGAAAAACAAAAAAAACCCAGAGCCTGCTGGGTTTTGAGCGAGCTGGTTTCCTGTCGCGCGGCTCGTTATCCCTGACGAGCGTGCTGCATTATGCATAAAACAATCTGCTCTCTATTTTTAATGAGCATGAATATTGAAGCTGCGTGTTGCTCGTTGCCTCGTGTTGTATATTCATGTATCTGTGTTCGTCGGGTCATGACGGCGACCTCGGCGAGGCCTTCTGAAGAGCCGGAGACGGTTGTTTTTAAAGGAGGAAGCTGGTTTTTCTGATTTCCAGCCGAGACTCGAGGCTGCGGGTTCTCTCGCGTTCAGGTTTCATCCTGGTTCTTCTGCTCACGTGCAGCTTCGCTCGTCTGCAGACACAAACAGTTTGACTCTTGTTTCTCCACGAGAACGTCTGCGAGGAGCTCAGAGGTTCTGCACAGCGACGCGCTGCTCGTAACACGACGTCGTTCCTCAGCGACCTCTGCTGGACGCTGGACGTTCAAACATTCCCATAATGCTTTGTGACGGTACACTGGGTGAAAGATGTCGTGATCCTGATTCTGCTGCTTCGATTTAAGATACAAAAACATCCATCAGAGTGTGAGTGTGTGAGTGTGTGAGTGTGTGAGTGTGTGTGTGTGTGTGTGTGTGTGTGTGTGTGTGTGTAGCCATATCAGTACAGCTTAACAAACACAAACACAAACACACGCACACACACACAGCTCTCTGATGATGTTTTTGTTGCAAACACACGAAGAAGAAGAAGAAGATGATTTTTGATCCTTTGACTTCACAGTCTGGCGCCCCCATCAGGTCAGTCAGGTTAAACCTGGACAGCCAGTGACGTTCCCATGAGCCTCTGCTCTTCACGAAGCCGCTCCTCCGTTCCTCTGACGTCATCAGGTCGGAAACCGACAGATTCTGAGATCTGACTTTGGCGTCGTCACACGTTTATGTTGTGCTGTGATGTCATCGCTCCTCTGCAGTCTGATTGGTTGGAGACACATTTTAACAGCAGGTTCATCACAGACACACACAGCGAGACGAACCGTGTGTGTCTGTGTGTGTGTGAGAGTGTGTGTGTGTGTGTGAGAGTGTATGTGTGTGTGTGTGTGTGTGTGTGTGTGTGTGTGTGTGTGTGTGCGTGTGTGTGTGTGTGTGTCTGAGCTCCCTCATCCTTTTTGCAGGGCTTGGGTTGTTGTCATGGAAACAGTGTCTTCTGAGCTGCAGACTGACGGATGAACGCTTCCTGTTTGAGTTTTTCATTTAAATCAGAGAAAAACGATGAGTTCTCATCAAACTCATGATTATCTCTGTTTCATCACTGATAGATAATCAATAACCCTTTCTTTTATGGTCTCGTGAACCTCTGATGTCATAAACGCGTCGTATAAACTGACTGCGTCTGTTTTAATGTCGTCTGTACTCTTCTTCTGTTGTTTTCATTCATTCGTTTCCCTGTTTGTGGCTTCACGTTTACATCAAATAAAGATTTAAATTTCACAACGTTACAACCGTAAAACATCTTCAGCGTGCTGGATCTCCATCTGGGTTTTGACGCTGCGCGGCTCCATCATGCATTTTTAATGAGGAGTCCACAGGTGATGCGTTCAGGTCTCAGAGGTTAATCGCTGAGGTCAGAACGCTGGCCTGAGAGTTTGATTCTGTCATTACCTTCATTCTCAAAGTTCCTCAGCCTGTTAAAACTGAAGCGAGTTAACAGTCAGGTTTTGTGCTGCTGCGGCTCGACCGTCTCACTTTTACATTTTCCCGTAAATTGAGGCTCGGCGGCGTTTTCGGAAACAAGCCGGCGTGTAATGTGAGGAAATATGAGCTGATGAAGTATCCGAGCCTGTCTGACGAGCTCGCAGGCTGACAGCAAACTCACCCGTGTTTATTTTGAGGCCGACAGATAAGAGATATTCTGTCAATTACCCCGGCAGGCGTGAAATGGCCTGCGTGCGTCCTGTTTAATGAAACAGCTGCGGTGTCGCTCTGCCGTGTTGGGGGGGGGGGGCGCCGTCACGCGTGGAACCGTCGACGACGACGTGACACAAACTGAGACGTAAGAGAAATGATTTTATCACCGCTGATGTCGAGGAGGGAAGAAGGTGGGAAGTCACTTACGAACACGTCACAGAGCTTCAATCTGAACTTTTCATAAAGTGTTTCATAATGAGGATCGGGGG
>JAPZDV010000023.1:25848530-25872366 GCA_029814665.1 Acanthurus lineatus
TGTGTGTGTGTGTGTGTGTGTGTGTGTGTGTGTGTGTGTGTGTGTGTGTGAACGTCTGAGCCTCCGGGCGGATGCACAGCTGCGCCATGAAACCGAGTAGTTTGCTTGTTTTTTTCAGCGGTTTTTCATCCTGAAAGCACCTGCTCTGCTCTTTCTGCCGAGCAGCACAGATACGATTTCGTTTTCCATTTCGTCCCTGTTCAGCCGTGCAGCGGGGGCCTTCGGAGCTCATTTCAAGCGCTTTATGCACCAACATGCCTGCAGTGCGGCTGAGCCGGCGCCAGCTGTGGGCCCGACGTTACGGGGGGACGGCGAGAGCCGAGCAGGTTCACGGAGGTTCAGGTGAACAGCGTCATGGCCGCCGCTGCTCGTTAGACAAACACACCCGGGACGCTCTGAGGCTCCTCGTCTCATCACAGGCCTGAAGCCTCTCAGATGCCGTCTTCTGTCACACACACACACACACACACACACACACACACTCACACACACACAGATTCAGCCTCACATGGACGCTGACAGTCTCTCTGTCGGTCTGAGCTGCTTTATGACTCTGAGACGACGGGCTGTGGAGTTCACAGGCTGGGGGGGCGGGAGGACAAACCCCCCCCCCATAATTACCCCTTCTGCAGCCTCTCTCTGCCTCTCTGAAGCACGTTCATGTGTGTTTTCTGAGCTGTTTCTGTCCTCTGAAGCGTCATGTGACCCGATGCGAGGCTGCGAGCTCACGGCCTCGCTGACGGACGCCGACGCTCCAGCAGAGCAGCTTCACTCAGCCGGACGGACAAAAAGGAAACTCAGACATTTGAATTCAAACCTGCCGTCCCCGTAGCTTCATCCCCCCCCCCGCCTGCCTCTCTGCCTGTCTGCCTGCCCGTCTCGCCGCCACCTGTTCACCTGGCAGCCGTCTGAAGGAGGATTTCTCCTCACAGCAGCAGCCAGTCGAGTCGTCCACACGTGAAACAGATCCGTATCAACTCCCCTCATCATCGGGGATTTAGGTAAAATCCCTCGTAAAGCCGCATCCATCATCCTCCCAGAAACTCGCCGTGGATTTAAATTTCAAACGCGATGCAGCGTCTCTGCAGGGGGGGGGGCGCCTCCTGCTGTTCATTGGTGCTCGTTTTAAAGGAGGATTGTTGGAGGAACGTCGGTCCGCAGAGTGACGTCTCGTCAACAGGAGGCCTGGCAGAGGAAGGTGACTGTGTGTGTGTGTGTGTGTGTGTGTTTCTGAGCGCCGTCATGGCGGTTTGTCGTGCCCTCAACGTGGATTATCACAGACCCGGTTGGTTTTATGTTTGCCGGTGAACTTGACCGTTTGCTTCTTACTCCTCACAGATGATTCCTGCAGAACTTCTTTCTCTTGAGGATGAGGAGAAAATGTTTCTCGTCGGTTTTTTAAATCGGCGTCACGAGATGAATCGAGCCCTCGCTCCGGGCTCACTCGGTTTTTGTTTACATTGAAGGGTTTGATGGCGGCCATCTTGGATCAGCAGGGGATTGTGGGGGGTTGAGTTGAAGTTCTTCAGTCTATAAATATTCAGTGAAAACTCAGGATCCATTGAAACCTTCAGAAGTGCCGAGCTTCGTTTGCTTTGAGTCGAGGACGTCAGTGACAGCGGCCGAGGTCGCGGTGAACATCCGGTCGGTTTGAGCGACTGAATCCGTCCGTTCGTACCGGAGACCAGACGTGTTTTTATTTTCAGTTACAGTTTCCGTCTGATCGGGTTCGTTAATTTCTCCTGTTGTATTCAGAGTGTAATCTGTATAACTGTTAGAGATTAGAGTGCACACACACACACACACACACACACGCACACAAACAAACACACACACACACACACAAACACACACAAACATCACACACAAACACACACACACACACACACACACGTCGCTGTCAGTAAGTAAACAGCAGCCTGAACGTTTTCTGACGCGTTTATCGCATCACTTCCTGTGAGCCTCCTTCCTGGTCGGGGGACTGTAACCATGGTAACCCACAGCAACGACAAAGCAAATTAAAAACGTTTAAATCTCAGAAAAGTGGAACTTTGATTTTACTGAAACTGAAACGTTGTTGACTTGAAGTCAGAGCTGCTGTCTTCTGTCATGTTGCTGCTGTCGTCTCTCCTGCAGTGCATTGTGGGACGTCAGCGTCAGCGTTCAGTACTTTGATTCATCCACAGAAACAGGAAGCATCTCACATGTGTGACGACACGGACAGACGGCACACACTGTTTCAGGATCAGTCGACCGTCAGTCGGATTGTTTCCGGAACTGACGGAGACGAAACTGAAAGCGTCGAACCTGTTTTGGTTCAAACAGCTGATTAAAAAAACGTCTTCGGCCTCGTTGGTTCTCCTGTAAAAAGACGAGCGTTTCCTCTCGGATGTAACGTGATTTTCTGGTTGTTGCAGAAAGAACGAGACTCCTGCAGGTTTGATTCTCACCTCTGAAACCTCACAAAGTTTTGCGGTTCAGAACTAAATCTGGAGCTGAAAAGCTTCTCGTGTGAGACGAGCTGACAGCGTTCAGACGCCTGCAGCCTCGAGGGCTCGTTTCCATCCCATAATTTTAATAAGCAGTGTCATTTCAGAGCATCACAAAGACTTCCCTCTATTTAACTACAGGCCTCCGTCTCCGGAGTCTCCGGAGATGAAGACAGACGCCAAAACCTCCTGTTTGTTTTTTTAAGTTGATTTTTTTTTTTGCAAATGCTGAAACACATTTGGGGGGGGCAGGATGGGGAGGGGGGGTGAACAAAAGGCAAGAAGAGGAAATGAAGTACAAACTGTTCAGGTGAGGAAACAGGAAAAGCTCGTGGGGTTTCTAAAAACATCTCAACCTGAATGAGACAACAAACAGAGATGCAAATGACACGAGCGAAGCGACGCAGGAAAACAGCGACGCAGGAAAACAGCGAGGAGACGAAAAACAGGGTCTGTGTTTGAGTCGGAGACGTCGGGACGAAGCCGTCTGTCAGCTGACGGAGTGAATCTTCGCTCTGTTTCTTCACTCACACAGGTTCAAACTGTCTCACACATTTCATGGCTCTTCATCTGGTTTCATTTTAGTTTAAATCTTAAATAAACGCTGAGGTTTCTCATCGTGTTTCTGATGACTCGAGCGATTGTGTGAAAGAGAAAAACCTTCTGCATGAAATCTGTTTTCACAGTCAAACCGTTTTTTTTGCCGTACTGAAGAGCAAAGTCGCCATCGAGCCGCAGTTCAGGTGTTTTGCTGCAGTACTCGGCGTTAACAGTCCGACTCTGGGGGTTAAACTCACGGTGCAAAAGCCCATGAAAGTTAGAGAAAACCCCCAGCATGCTCTTTGCTGAGCTCCTGATCCGACTCCTTCTTCTTCCCCTGCAGAGGCGGCAGTTTGCTCTCTGAGTCTCATCGTGTTTCGGTCGTCCAGCCTGCTGATGAAGATCCACGCAGACTCTGACACGCCGCTGCTTCCTCTGGAGGTCAGGAATTAGCAAATGCTCATGAACAAGTGGTCATAAAAACCTGTGTGTCTCTGTCACTGATGTAACCTAGAACATCGACTCACCTGTCGCAGCTCACACCTGCTGCATGCATGCACATCGCTCTGCAGCGCCGCGTCCTCGTGCAGCCGCCTCAGCAGTTTGTCATGCACCTTGCTGTGCGTCCCTTTGAGGATTTGTGCATCAGTCGGTCTGTCTGGCGTCTCTTCTTTGCTACTTGGTGGCGCTGTTTCATCCATCATCCCCTCACGAAGGGCCAGCGTGTGAAAAAGAGTGAGATTGCTGTTGTTGCATCCATCTCTCGCTCTCCTTCTGGCTCTGACTCTCTATTTTTTGCACAAACTCCTGAGAAGAATGTGTGATGTTCCGGTTTGTGCACCGGCTCGTCTCTGTTTGCTGCCGGCAGGTCGTTTACTGAGGGTTTATCTGAGCCTGTTTGCTGGAAACAGCTGCCTCCCGCTGCTGGAAACGACGCTGACAAGAGCTTAGAGAGCGAGCTGAGGAGCGAACGTCGTGCCGCCAAACCAAAATCAGTCCAAAGATGCTGAACTGTGCCGCTGATATTAAAAAACATACTGATTGCTGCAGCTTTGACTGATTGATCTGAAGCAGTAAATGTAACGTTCTTGTCTGTCAGAGGCTGAATTTAATATCTTTAAGAACACACAGGTTTTGAAAAAACACTGAAATTACATTAAAAAGCAATTAAGGTTAATTAGAAATGAAATTAATGTTGTGTTTTATGATTTTGGAGCCTAAAATTGAGTGAAAAGAACCAAACGAACTGGACTTGTCTTTGCTCCAGCAGCTGCCTCAGCATGTCTTCATGCAGCGTGTCGTATCACGGTTCGATCCGCCGTCCCGCATCAGACGCCGGCGCCTCCTTCAACACGTTTCATCGCTCGATGCCTCATTTCATGCATTCACATCCGGTCAGATTCCTGTTCAGCAGAGCAGCAGATGAAGATTTCACATCTGCTCACCGTTCACACTCATGACCCTGCTTACTGCTCATTAGCTCGTTAATAAGCAGGTGTAGCAAGTGAAGCAGGTGAAGCAGAGCAGCAAGTCAACATTCACATTTCATGACTTCTTCTCTGCTTCACCAACGTCTGCTTCGGCGAGGACCAGTTTCAGTTTGGATGTCAGGACGTTTCGGCCGGTCCTCACTGCGACAAAAAGCTCCAGACGACAAAACAAATATCACTCTATTTATCTGAAGCTGGAGTCATGAATTGATTAGCGTAGCTTAGCATAAGGAAAACAGCTAGCTTGGCTCTACAAAGTTCAACCCCCCCCCGCGGTGGTATCGATCTTCGCATCTCCCTCTCAGCAAGAAAGCAAATAAGCATATTTCCAAAATGTCAAACTGTATCTTTGGATTGGGAGGCATCAAACAGCTCCTCAGCTGCTCTCAGACGTTCTGACTCCTCTGAGCTCTGAAACGTCAGCAGACACTGAACTCTCCGAGTGTTTACTCTTCAAATGACTCTTCAGCCGAAACTAATTTGTGCCTGCTTTTATAACTTAACTCCTAAACTGGCAGTTTTTGCTCTGAGCGCTAATGGAAATTTTAATAATCAAGTGGAATAAATGACATTTCAAACACACACAGAGCTGCTGCGTCTTTCAAACAGATCGAATTCAGCAAAAAAGGTTCTGAACAAGAAAAAGCAGAAAAAAACAGAGTTAATAATGTTGAGATGTTTGGAAAGAAAAGTATGGATTTAACGATCAGAGGTGGAAGAGAAAGACGAACACAGAGACAAATGAACCCGATGAGCAGCTATAAGTCGTGTTTACATTAACAAGTTAAAGTCATTATTTCACCCTGAACGATCTGTAATTATGTCGCAGCAGCTGGAGCGACGCTGCTCGGCTCTAATCTATAAGAGCACATATGGAATTCATGAGGGGCTGCGGAGCTCATTTCCATTAAATCACCATTAAAGCCTCGCTAATTAAACGGGCCCTCAGAGGCTTTGGCCTGAAAGTCTCTCTGCAGCTTGCCGCAGGTCTGCAGGCGTCGCCGTGAGCGAGAGCCACCAGGTGTGTTCACAGGTGTGTCGATACAGATGTGACACACACACACACACACAGTTGTTTATTGATCGTGCTCGTGTGTTTGATGGTCAGTGAAGTGATCGTACCTGTTCACCGTGATGCTGCTGGATCCCACCTGGTGACTGATCTTGCTGGTTCCTGTCCGTGTTGCGTTCACTGAACAGCAGAACGTCATTCACGTGAGAATCTGAGCGTCACACTGAGTGAAAGCAGGACGTTTACCTGTGAGCGAACGATGATCACAAGACGTTTAACAAAAAGAAAAACAAGCATAAAGTTTCTTCATTCATTAAAAAAAGAACAGATTAAACTTTTTTTTGCTGTGAATTTAGTCAAAAATTAAAACTTGTGACGTATAAAAGTGATGATGTTTTCTTTTCTCATCGTTTTCATTTAGCTTGTTAGCATGCTAACAGTCGCTTACTGGCGCTTAACACAGGGAACATCTGGAGATCCTCATCTGTCCTGAGAGGAACATCAGTGCTCGAGCTGAATTTTAGGAAAATTCATCCAAGATTTTTTTGTAAAAACCTCCAAGGTAAACCTCATGGTGGCGCTAAAGGGAAATCAAGAAGGCAGAAGTTTTTAACATCAGTATTTACAAATTTTGTGCAAATCCATCTATTGAGATATTTTACTGGACTAGTGACACATTTGACCTGCTGGTGGCGCTGGAGTGAAGGTCTGTGAGTCATCAAGAATCAGTGAAGATTTAAGTGATGAAAAAGATTTAAAATACAGAGATTAATGAGGCGGTCTGCCCTCCTCTGCCTCCCTGCTGCGATGCATTCTGGGTAACAGGATGTGTTGGCGTCGTCTTCGCGGAGTGGATGTGTTTCCTCTTTCGGGGATTCTTCTTCCTCTCCTGCGTCCTGACATCAAAGCCGTCGGTGTGTCGCTCACACACGTCTCCTCCCCCGAGCGAGCTGGGAATTACCTCCACGCATGACGTTTCCTCGTCCGTCCGCTCAGGCGTCGGCGGATCCCCCCCCCCCTCGCCTTCCTCCTGGCGCCATCAGTCAGTTGACATATTGAGGGCAGAGTGACGGCTGTACGTTAACGCCGCAGGGAGCGACACACTCACTGCAGCAGGTGGAGGAGACGAAGGCTGGAGCTCACGAAGGTTTAAACGTTCAGACGGAAACTGTTTCAACGATCACAACGATCAGAAACTGTCCTTTAAAGGTTCACAATGTTCCTGTTCAGCCAAAAAACAGCTGATTTAACTTCCTCTCCGGCTCGCCGTGTGCAGTCTGCAGTGCTGCTGCATCATGAAGTGAGATGTTTGAAGACTCAGAAAAATCCCTCTTATGTCTTTAGTGCAAAACAGAGTGGAAAATAATCCTTACTTGGAATTTTCAATTTTCTGAGTTGTTCCCATGAAATGTAATGTTTGTGTTTACAGAGACGGTTTAAAAACGATGTCGCTCAAAGTCATGTTGAGATGTTTTTTATTGTTTGTGCTGTTTTTTTCCTTCAGAAACGTAAAGTGACTCTCAGCTACGAGAACTTTTTCCTCACATGAAGCTCTGATTGTAGCTTTTGGCTTTTGTCTTTGACAGAAAACAACTATAAACATCTTTCAAATAGACAAAATTGTGTTTGCAATCTTCAAAACTCAAATAAAACCATTTAAGTTGCTGGAAATGAATCACATCCTGACTGCAGCTGTGCCGAATGAGAAAACACTCGCTGTTGTTAAAGTGTGTGGAATTGTTGGACGGAGATAAAATAATGATAATAAACTTACAATATTTCAGATATGAAATATTGTGAGAAGAAGTCTGCTGGTTTGAACCGTCTGCTGAAGCTTGAACACTCTGTCAGCCTCAGAGCCGCATGCGTCTGCAGCTTCATCCGTCTGAAACACTGTTCAGTGTAAAAAATATGTTCATATTTAAAAGGGAAACTGGGGGAGACGACCCTGCTGACATGATGGAGAAGCACCAGCATGCTCTCAGTCGTGCACCTTCACTCTTTCAGACTGCGAGTCTTTGCTCTCTGGGTAAAACTCTCATCACTGATGATGATGAACCTCAGTGTGAAGTTTCCGTCTGTTGATGAAGATCCTCACAGACTCTGACCGGTGCTGCTTCTGCTCAGGAGTCAGGAGATCATGAATGCAGCTCAGGTGCTCATGACGATCCAGAGCTGTAACTCAGAAACATACGCAGAAAGTTGCAGCTTTGCAGCTGCTGCATGCGCGTCGCTGTGCAGAGCTTCACGACAGGAGCCGAGTCTGACAGTTTTAATGCACATCAGCACGTCTCGCAAATTCACTGCAAAAAACTTCATGTGTGCACATTGAAATTTGTCGAACACTTGTCAGCTACATGTTAGGAGTCAGTGGTTGCATGTGCATCTTCTGCACAAAAGGTTCAACCTACGTTAGCTTCTCCAGCATCAGTGAATGTGAACGTGTGCACAGGTTTAAGCTGCACATGTGGAGCTGAGCTGGAAGTCCCAGCTGCTCCACATCCTTTAACCCGGCGCTGGAAATGAGCTTTGATCCGGGCTAATTCTGCTGCTGCCGGGAGGCTTTCCTGCAGACCGCCGGCTCCCAGCAGGCTTTGTGTCACCAGTGTTTTAACACGGTCTCATTAATCGGCCCTGTGGTGGTGCAGCATTAAAACCAGAGTCGGGAATTAAAGAGAAAATGCCGGCACACTGAAGACTCTGCGAGGACGGCGGCTCTGAAACTTTTCAGACTCGGTGAGAGTTTCCCTCAGATTGATTTGTCATCACGCGCCTCAGCCAGCGACGGCCTGTCAGAAGGAATTAGCCGAGGACTTTCCCTTTATATCTCTGACTTATATAACCAGGAAGCGGGATTTGGAGTGTAGTTTTACGGCAAAATCGATATGGAGTTTTATGGAGGCAGCAAATTTACTGCAATACAATACAGTGCATAACACCGGTGCATTAAATCACAGCCTTCAGCGGCTCATTTTCAGAGCAATGATGACAAATTAAGATGACATAAAACCTTGAGTAAATGTAGCTTTCAGCTTAAACATCCAGGCTGCTGATGGAGTTTCTGTCCACATGGAGGCTCTGATTACTTCTAGTAATCAGCTTATGACCCCAGAGGTTTGCAATATTCCCCTTAAAGTTCCCCTTAAGCAGGTCGAGTTTCGGATCAAAACGTTTCCTGCCCTGCAGAAACTGTCAGTGTTGCATTCAGTGACTCCAAACCAAACTGAAGCTCCATGAAACCTTTGTTTATAATGTTCAAACTTAAGTTTTGTGGCCAAATCATGACATTGGAATATTTATACTCATCTACGTTACAGGCAGATATTTAATGTCTCTTTTAAGATCTTTGGGTTTAATGATGCTTTGCTGCCTGATGCTGAAGAATTAAAGACATTTTATTTATTGACTTCAATTATTTTCAGAAAATCACTTCAGCTGTTGAGTAAATTGAACTTTTTTGGGATAACTTTATTAAAGTAAATCAGCCTGACAAACAGCTGCTTCTGCCGTTGGTCACATCTGGACAAACAGCAGCTGGAGAACATCAGACCAACTCAACCTCCCATGGTTCCTTTCCCCAACCTGCTGGCTCTCGTGTTTCAGGCCCGACGCTCAGTTTAGCCTCCGTGTTCGCCTGCTGCTCCTCGGTGAAGCCTGTGATAAAAGGATCTGCAGCTCAGAGTTTTGAGTTTTCTTGGAGATGTTGTATCCTGACATGGATTTAAGGAAAAACAACAGAAACATGAAGGAGATGGATGCTGGATCCTTCAGGACTTCAGGGGTTTTTAAACAGCATGATTCAGTTTTCTGTCTCTGTTTTCCTTCATCTTTGTCTGTTTTCTTGGCTCAAAAAGCTCAAATCAGTTTTGTTTTTAATTTAGTGATTTGGTCAGTTTAGGAGAGAAAATGTTCTCGATCCCTCCGTCTGTTTCCTGCATCAGTGTCACTGAAAACTACAGTAGCAGCTGTTGTGAGGAATGAAAATACGACGAGGTCAGAGTCAGCTGAGATGTTTTAGTGTCAGTTTCAGGCTGAAAAGTGTTATTAGTTCTAAACTCTGGCGTTCCTCTGAGTTCGACCGACGGCTTTGCATCCATCAGCAATGCAAATGAAAATTGACGGCTTGGGAACAGAAAGTCGTTGGCCTTCAGATGAGAGGAGGTGGTAATGTCAGTCACACCTCCGGGGGGGCTGATGGATGAGGAACGAGAGGCGTCCGGAGCAGCGACGCCTCGGAGGCTTCGACGGGGAAACAACAGCGTCGACCAGCTGCAGAAGATCCACCAGAAGAAGAAGATCACAGCCCGTCTGTTCAAACTGTGAATGACCTGAGACGGACTGGACACCTTTACAGATTTAATGGATTGAATGAGTTCAAAAGTGAATGAATGTTTTGTTCTCATCATCAGCCGCCGGGTCACACGAACGCCTCGTCATCCTCACAGAAAGAGACGAACTGTGACCGCGGCGCCCTGAGGCTCTCGACAATGTGTTCTTCCCGTTTACGCCAAACACTCGTCCTCCTCTCATCCGTCTGCTCTGGAAAACCCTCTGAATCATCTGAATTACAAGCTGAGGAAGGCCTGTTCTTCAGCCGCAGGAAACGTCTGAAGGCCACCAGCAGAGGAGAAGCAGAGATGACTGATAGCACAGCATCCGCCCGTTGCCTCGGCAACACTGTGAAACCACAGACACAGGAAGGAAGGAAGGAAGGAAGGAAGGAGGGAGGGAAGGAGGGAGGGAGGGAGGGAGTGGGAGGAGGGTGATGGGAAGCCAGGCTGTCTGGATGCAGCGAGGACGACATGATTGACAGAACTGGTACAGAGCGCGGAGCTGCAGTGGAAGTGGCAGTTTGCGGCGAGAAGAAAGCGGCTCAGAGACGACGGCTGTGAGATCCGACATGACAAGCCCTGATCTGCTTCATATGGATTATTCCTGTTTACACGCCCTCTCTGCATGCAGGCTGAGGGGAATGTTTGATGCTCCAAGTTTTCAAACTGCAGGTTATCCCAGTCAGATGCTGCATTAAAGTTTCACGGCGTAGGTGGAATATAAATGCGGCCGGCGGAGGCCTGCACGTCGCCTTCGCTCAGGGATTAGCGGGATAATTCCTCGGCTCACGCTCGCTCCTCGCGCTGCCACAGAGCTGCCCTTGGTGTGCCTTTTGTCATTTGTCATGTTTACAGCAGGGCTGTTGAGGGACTGGAGGGCTTTGTTGTGGGGGGCCGCAGGCGGGGGGGACCAGCCTGAGGCTGCTGGTCATATTTCATCGTTTAAGCTTCACATCGCCTCCGAACTCCCCGCTGTCCGGCTCAGATGAGAGATAACGGTGGGGGGGCGGCGTGCCGACAGCTCTGAGGCCTGTTCATCACATCAGTGAGAGCAGCTCTCTGAGGACCTGATTGAAGACCACACCCCAGCCAACGAAGCCCAGCGGAGGGAGGGTTGGGGGGGCTGCAGGTCTTACAAACATCTATCTTTATGGACGGCGAGCGTCTGCAGGAGCAGCACCAGGTTCAGCCGGAGTTTCTGTGCGTTTGTGGGTTTAAGACAAATCCAGATGGATGCTGAGCGTCTCCAGCTGTGAGACATTTGATGTGAAATATGAGTCAAAGAAAAGTCTTTTATGTGGCATCTTTTCAAAATAAAGCTGCAGAGGCGAGGAGGCGAGATGGAGTCATCGATGGAAGCAAAGAGATGCTGACAGCGATCAATAGAGTCTGAATGGAACCGATAGAACTTCCGTCCAATCAGATTTATTTCTGTCAGTCATGTGATCCAAGATAAAAAGGTTTATTTTGATTACAGAAACTTCATTTTCTGACTGAATTTGACATTTTGAATCCATAACCGTCCGTCTGTGTCTGAGAGTCTGAGAGTTTCTGTAAATTCAGTCATTTAAATGTAAAAACACTAAATACTTTAACATCTGTCTTTAACTTTTAAATGTTAAATCCAAATGTTTACAAGTAAGAACTCATTTTTTCCTGTAAAATTTGAAATATTACAACATCTCTCCTTTCATGCTTGAAAGCTTTTAAAAAGATCACATCTCTCTGAAGATGCAAAAAATCTGATCCACCTTTGTTTGATTTTTGTTTGTTATCAGCAAAAACCAACGTTTGTGATCGGCACCAGAACGCATTAACATAAACTTTGGCCCGTTTTTTTCTTTTCACCTCACGTCACTGAAGTTTGCGAAGACGTCTTTGAGATTTCCTGCTGAGTAACAAAGAGACACAGACACAATGTTCTTGGCAGAAGTTAAAAAATATCTGGCAGAAAAACAAAAGCTGGAAACCGAAAGAAGGAACGCCAGCGGAGAGAACGGCCAAGAGAGAGGGAGAGCGGGAGAAACGGCGAATGTGGTGGAAATGAAACGAGTCTGAAAAGATGACAGGATGTGGTGGTTTCCATACATACTAATGGAGTCGAGGCGTCACGAGTGAAGACGTGAAGTTCTGCTGAGTTACGAAGGTGTGAAATTAAACCTGTATGAGACTGATGACGCTCCGTTAAGAAATGTAATTAAACATTCATCCTCAATACGTTTTAATCAGGTTTTAACACATTTTTGGTGTCACGCAGAATAAAGGATGACTTATAATCCTCAGGTTTCATTTTTTTTTTACATCCAGCAGTGAAAAATGTTACTTTGCAGTTTGAAAACAGACGAGAAGCCACGAGTCTGAAGTGAAACCAGTGAAAATATAACTGGTTTGATAAAAGATGGAGATACAGGTATGATACGTCTTTAATATCTAAATCTGATGAATAAACACACCTGACAGTCCAGTCGAGACGTATGACCACACACTTTATGTTTGTACGGATCAGATTTCAGAGCGGTGTCGTCGTACCTGTCAGAGCTGACAGGAACTCACCTGGTCAAACGTGACTTCAGATTAAAAACCAACATGGAGGCTTGTTGGTGGGTTTCAGCTCAGTTTCCATCGCTCATGTTCTCACACATCAGGATCAGTCATGGACACTCAGCATGAAGGTCACATCTGTAAGCTCCTCACACATCTGGATCGGTTGGTCTGATCATCTGTTCGGACCCTCATTGGACTGGAACGTTCCTGCGATCGTCTGCGAATCGGACTGAAACAAACGATCTCAGAAAGTGTCTTCAAATGAGCCAAAATGAGAGTGAAGAGAAAAACTTCTATAATTTAGAAAAAACTCTTTGCATCGTTGTGTTTAAAATCTTCAAAAATGAGAGAAACATCGGAGGAGATCTGGAGCAGGTGAGATTTTACACCGAGACAAAAAAAAGCAGCTTTTCACGCCGTCATGAGCCGGAAAACTGATGCGGTTTTAAGATTTTCTCTCCTGCAGAACAAACTGAGGGAAAATGAAACATCTGAGAGCTTCTTCTCATTAACGTGTTCATGTTGCAGGAATCTGGTTCAACTCCCGAGTTCTTCAGAGATCTCTCAGAGTTCGTGTGGTTGTTTCGGTCAAAAACATCGCTGAGCTGACGCATCCAAAGCTGCTGAGACTTCCTGTCTGTCTAAGTGCCAAACAAACGAACATTTTTAGCCAAATAATCTCGTTTAACATCGTTTAACATCGATCACACGCTCTGTGAGTGTGAGGATGCCGCGACGCGTTCACGTTCTGTCAAAGAAACCGTCTGTTTCAAACTGACCAAACTTCATCAACCTCAAACTGATGGCGTCACATCTGCCCAGATGTTTCAACGATGCACCAAACCGTCGTCTCTGTTTGTCTGATTCTACGAGTTCAACACGTCGCTGCAAAGGATGATGGTTCGTTTCTGTCAAGAGCTGAAAAAAATCTGTTATTCCCAGTTTGAGTTTTGTTTTTGAATCATTTGAGCTGAAATTCGTCCTCACAGCCGCGACGTTTCCTCAGACATAAACAAAGTGAAACTGAAGCCTCCCCACCTTTTTATCTATGTGTGTGTGTGTGTGTGTGTGTGTCTCAGAGGAAATAACCAGCCATCCATCTCTATGAAAGCAGTCACTTTTTTACCGCGGCGTCCCACCTGGCATCAAACGGCCGCCATCATTAGCTGAGGGATGTTTTTCCTGTTTTCCTTTTTTTTTTAAATCCAGAAAACAAACTGACTGATAAAAAGTTTGTGCCGTTGTTTTGACAGGAAGCTTCGCTCTCGTGGAGATCGTTGAGCTTTATTTTCTCAGAGATGCTTCATGATAAAACCCGTGTGTGTGTGTGTGTGTGTGTGTGTGTGTGTGATCTGTTTACCTGCCTCACATCCCTCTGAAAGTCGAACACATGGACGAGCGGGTTTCAGAGGCTCAGAGAGGAAAGAAGATCGCTGCCCTTTTCTCTGTCACACGTCATTACACCGCACTTTTAATATTCAGCCAGAAAAAACATGAAGAAGAAGCCACGTGTGACGTTTCTCCTTCTAACAAGCTGCTTCTTCAGCTCCCCAGGTGGGAAACTGCAGCCCTGATGCCTGGCAGCTACATCAGCTACATCAGCTACATCAGCCACGTCCGCCGCTCGGCTGTGTGGAGACAGAAATCGGGTCGGATGCATCGGTGCCGAGTCTGTTTGGTCTGCGGACGTCTTAGAAGATAAATGAAAAATGTAAAAGTATTGAATTTTGGATCAGACTCGACGTGGCTGACGAGCTTCACAGCCGAGGAGGTGAAACAGAGGGGAGCAGAGAGCCGCCGGGGCCAAACTGAGGTTACCGAGCTGCTGTGAACGCATCGCGGCACAAAAAAAACACATCATGTGCTGGTTTTTATCCCTGATATGTCAGCAGTCGAGTGACATCTGACACGAACAGGCCGGAACCTGCAGCGTGACGACTGCCGTCAGCGAAACATGAACAACAGAACGACGACAAGTTCAACAGCAGGTCTTTAAACAAAACGGTCCCGTTTTTAACAAACTACGAGGTATCAGACGAAACGTTTCCAATCCTGGTCGTAAAAACCCTTTGTGCAAACTTGTGCAAACTTAAGTCCTTATCAAAAAAACTGAGTCACAGAGTTTCGTCCAGAGTTCCCGTCAGCTTCTCAGCTGTGACTCGGAGGCTGAACGCCGAAAACAGATTTCATGTTCAAACTTATTTGTGCACAAACATTTAAATCATCACTTTCCTTCACAGAACATCTCACGATAATCTTCTCACACGGTCGCACAGGGCGGTTTTCTAAACACATCAGATTCTCATTATTTCAGCCAGTTTTGGTCTTTTATAAGAAAACTGAACAGTTTCACCAAACTGGTAAAAATGTCACCTTTAATGGTCATCACGCCGTCTGTGGTCGGTTGGTGTAAGTGTGCAAATGGCAGAACAAAGCGCCTGAAGGCATCATCGGGGAGCGTTGTGTTGACGCAGCGACGCAGACGTTCTGGCCTTTCAGTGTTAGAAAAATGTCGACCTTTGACTGCAGCACCCCCACTGGGCCAATTAGTGTAATTTCAGTGAGAGCAGCTGCAGACGCGTCGTCGCACGCGTCTGAAATAACATTTGACGAGCAGACGGACGGACGGACGCGAGCCGCCTCCCTCGGCCCGTCAGCGACACGTTTCATCATCAGCGAGAGCTCCGAACAGAAACGGGAAAAGCTTCTTTCAGCTGTTTCATTTCTCGGCGAGTTCGGTCCGTCGTGGCGTCGACCTTGAACAGAGAAGTTGGTGCAGCCAGATGAGGAGACGCTGCAGGCGTTTGTGAGAAAGGCCAGAGTTCGCTCGCCTCCCCTCGCCACCGCCGCAGACACCGCAGACAGATTTATCTCGGCGCCGCGCAGCCACAGAAACTCAATTTGGCTCCTGATCAAATGTTTGATCTTTATTATCTGGATCCAAATGGAAAGGTTCAGTCATTAGCTGCTCCTTTTTTTGTCTTTTTTTGTGTTGGGAGGCGTAGAGATAATTATCCAAAATGAATTTTGCATGAGTGAAGGGACACGAGAGCGGCTCTCATTCCGAGTTCAAGCACAGCCGACGCAGAGCAAATGAATCTCAGGATTACCATAGGTCACTGAATTCATTCTCCAAATGGCAATTGCTGTGATTTCTCCTGGGTGGAAATGACTGGCAAGTCTGCTTCCCCGCTCACCTGTGGGCGTGGACGTGAATTTCCAGTCCGGAGGTCAGAGTGTGTTTCGGCCGTTTGTCCAGTTAGTGTGTGTGTGTGTGTGTGAGTCGAACCAGTGAACTGATGCTGCACAGGAAGTGAAGAATTTATGACGATCTATGATACAATTAAATGAAAGCACATCAAAAAAAACATTGTTTAAATCCTGCTGCATTTATTTAACGTGTCACTGAACAGAATCAAATCAAATCAAAGTGCCTTTAAATGTTTAAATCACAACCAAAGTTGTCTCAAGACATTTTTCATATGAAGTGACTCCAGATTAAACTCTAAAGTTTAATTTAGAGGCCTCAAGTTTCTCAACTTCTTAAAGAAAATGAACATCAACAGCTGATTACGTTCAATATCTTTATGATTTCACGCTGCAGATTTGATTTTATAATCCAGATCTCACATTATGTTTCTGTGAACACCAAAAACTGTTCATCTCATCCCTGAAACACAAATAATGAGCCCTTGTTAAACTGTTAAATTGTTTTTTTGGATGCAGACGTCTGAAAAACAGGACTTTATTACACCATCAGGTTTCCTCTGAGTGAAGCCGATGAGCTCTGATTGTTGTTTCAAACATCTGCTGCGGATCCTGAAAGCTTAAAAATGCTGTTTGTTACACATAAAACAGATAAAAACAAGATTTGGTGTGAAACTTAATGGGAAAAATCTGTAACATCATCAGATTTAATGACGTTCTTTAATCGACACAACAGGTTCATAACTGCAGTCACACAGCAGACGAAGTGAAACGAGTTCATTTTATTCTGTCAGGTGTTTTTGCATTTTATCAAACTTTAAATACCTGAAGTTTTTTTTGTTTGTTGAAGCGTCGTGTCTCTTAAAAAGATGAACTTTCATTGGCTGAGTCTCTAAAGACACAAACACATGAGCCTTGTTCTCCTGCACATCTGTTGAACCGGGTCTAAAATAAAACCCCTCAGAAATCATTTCACCCATAAACTCCACAACCGTCTCACAAATCTCGCCGTGGTCAGACCTCTAACGGGCGCGGCCGCCGGCACAGGACGCTTCATGTGTCACTCCAGTAATTAAATCTCTGGATACTTTCCCCAAATCGATGGCATCGGCATCAAACACAGGCTTCGAGCCCTCCGCTGTCAGTGTAAACTGGGTGGCGTGGGCGCCGATCGATGGCGGAGGGCGGGTGGTGATTGGTGGCGTCGCTCCCGGCTGTCTGACATGGCAGCGGCTCCGTGGCGCCACTTTGGCCTTTGAAGGAACATTTGAGCCGCCGTCATTACGCAGCCAATTAAGCCTGTTGTGTTATCAGCAAAGCCACATCACCCCCCCCCCCGCCGGCTGTCCGTCCGTCCCGCCGCCGCTCGCAGGATGTAATGACGGCAATTAGCTGCTCTGCTGTCTGAACCCACAACACGTGACCGTGATGGAAACTGCTGCCAGAAGTGCGTTTGCAGCCCTGCGAGCAGAACTTTCCTTCTCTGCTGTCGCATCATTTACCCACCGGAGGAAAACTGCCCCCCCCACCCCCCCAACACAGAAAGGGATTGTGGGTCACGGTCTCTTAGCAGCTGTTATGTAAAAACAGGAGTGAAGCTGGAGGAAAAGCTCGGCTGGTGAACGGGTCGTTTCAATTTCGCTGTGTTGTTCCGTTGTTTGTCTTTTTTTTTCTGCTTCCTGTGCGGCGGCTGACAGGTCATTATGTGGCTGTCTGCGTGCCGGGGGGGGGGGGGGATGAGGGGGGGCACGCCGCCGTGCTCGGGGTCTGAGCGCTGGCGGTGACAGGCCGCGGCTTCAGACTCACCTAATCCGGTGTCCATGTTAGCCTCATTAACCGGAGAGTTGTGTGGGTTTCACATCAGTGTAAGAGCTGTAAGGGGTGTGGGGGTGTGAGGGGGGGCTGGGAGGGGGGGCTGAGGGCGAACGCCGCCGTGCCGCCTGTTTACCAGCTCACCAACACTCGTGCACATCTGTCAAACTCATTAGTGATCACCTCATAACCAGAAACCAGCGGAGAGGCCGGTAAACGCCGCGTCACGTCTGTGTTTTGACGGACGCTCTCTGTGTTTCTGTTCGCCGCCGCCGCCGAGTCGCCGTCTGCGCTTCCCCTGAGCTTCACGTTCAGCTGAGGCTCATGTTTAAGCATGTCAGAGTTCCCGGGCGGCTGATTTATGCTGCTCTTATTTCTGTCGTGGCGGCGGCGGGGAGCTCGTCTGAGCCGGACAGCGGGGCGTCTCTGAGTCCTGATGCTGCAAACTGCAGCTGCAGATTTCTGTCGGAGCTTCTCCGCAGGACGCCGAACGCCTCGCTGTATCTTTCTGGCTCTTTTGATGGAATTCGACTCTATAATTTAGCTGCTTGCCCCCCGCTCCCCGACTGACTGAACAACACTCTCTTTGGTGATGAACCTCCTTCTGATAGGCACTTTCTGCCCCCCGTTTCTTCCTGTGTTCTTGATCGGCGCCCGCGGAGCTTCAGTTCAGCAGTTAAAACCTGAGCAGGAAGCTTTGTTTACGCTCACCTTCCTCTCTGGTTTCAGGTGAGGCCTCGCTCTCTCCCTCCCACAGACCTCTGCTGTGTTTTTGGAAATCGTCAGTGTTTTCCTGACAAAACTAAAGCACATAAAAGCGTGGGGGCAGAGGAGCCGACATGGGCGTCACAGCTCAGGTTTAAAGTTCTGGTGTCAGAGGAACTCGAACTGAAACTTGAGTCTTTTTTAAAATAAAACAGTAACTTTCATTTAGTTCTCAGAGTCGGTTTGATGTTTGTGGATTAAACAGCAGAACGAGCTTCTTTGGTTTCAGATCTTCACCTTGTGCTTCACCAACTTTATTCAGATTATCATTGAATATTCCTACAAATATAAGTTTGTATTTCCAAACTAACAGCAGGAAAAATCATTTTGTTTGTGATCAGATCTGAACACGACGTCACAAATATGAAACAGCAGTTTGAATGAGATTTTTTTCCTGCAGTAGAATATTTTCATTTTGAGCACAAAACAGGACATTTAGATGAATCAGCTCGAGCTGATTTGCAGTTTATCGAGTCACGTTTTGCAGAAATAAAAAAGCGTCAGTGGCTCAAAAACAGATCTGATCAGATTGTCAGCGGTTCGTTTCCAGCTCGTCCAGTTTGTTTCCTTCAGACCCAAAATGCTGCTTTGTTCTTGTTGTGATCAGAAAGATATAAATTATAAAATCAGTCCATCTGTCATTCAAATGATTATTGAGATAATTGATGAATAAAATGAGTAGATTTTCTGAAAGTGTGAGTTCATATCAGCTGCAGCCTCGAGGTGAAACAGCGTCTGTAATATGTATGAACGGCTGATAGAGGAAGGTTTCAAATTAAAGGTTCAGTTCGCAGGTTTTTCAGGTCGTGTTGGTTTGAAATCTTTTTCCTGAGGTTGAGAAATCACGTCACACTTTGTTTGTCGTCGTTGGTCTTGTGGATTCGTGGAGTCATGATGAGGTGAACGTAAAACTTGTTGAGAGCAGAAAACGTGACGCTCCAGGAAACGGAGGTGAGAAGGCGGGCGAGGACAGTTTTTCCTCTGACAGCCGGCTGAACTCACAGGCTCATCCATCTTTGAGACCGCCGCCATCGCCGCCGCCCTCCCACGGAGAGTTTTGATTATGTTGAGTGCTCGGCGTGCGAGAAACAAGCGCTCCGTCAGGAAGATATGTCACCGTTATAAATTGCAGCTCCACTTCTTTGTCGCCGTGTCCTGTCACTGTTTTAATTAAACAAGACAAAGACCAGGAGACGAGAGAGCAGCGATCACGGGGGGAGATGGTTTGTGGGTTCCTGATGATAACAAGCAGAGGGGAGGTGGAGGCGATGGTGGGGGGGGATAAGAGAGGCCTGGCAGGTCTCAGCCGAGCAACCAGCAGATGATGTGAGCGCTGAGCTGCAGCTGAGCCAGCAGGAGTCGGGCTGCAGGCCGAGCTGCTGCCAGCTGGAGCGCCGCGATGCTCTGCTGCAGGTTTGCTGCTCAAACCGGATCCAGATGTTTGTTTTCGTCAACAAACTCCAAGAAAAAGACAAAAAACAAGTGTTAGCTTCTGGATTAGCTTCCCTGTCTGCAGCTCTGATCCTCGGGTTCATCGCTTCCTGCTGATGAGCCGTTTGTTCTTCTTGTTTCTTGGTGGCAACAAAGAGGCAAAACATGAAGAAGATTTAAAGCATTCACACATAAAAAAATATTCCCAAGCATCTCTAATGATGAATTAACCTTTCTTCATAAAAACCTGCACAGTCAGAGGAAAGAAGAACCTGTGGATCTTCTAACAGCTTCACGATATGGAAATCAAAAACTTTCAGATGCAGCAAATTATCACAAATACAAACCGAGTGCCAGCAGCCACCTACACAACCCCCCCTAATGAACCCACAGCTGCAGGAAAGAACAAATATGTGAACAAATAAGAGTAACTGGAAGCTTTTATTTTGAAATTTATAACACGACAAACACAAAGTTTCATCAAAGAAACAGGAAGAGAAAAAAACCTTTATTGGGGACTATTTTCAGCGGCGGATTGATCCACATGTGGTGCTAGAGGGAGCGTTTGTGGACTGTGTGTGTGTGCGCGTGTGTTCATGGTAATGAAGGAACATGTCATTGGTGTGTTTTTAATCAAGCTCAGTGGCACACACACACACACACACACACACACAGACACACACACACACACGATACTTGTAGTAAAAGTTACATTAATGTTGTTTTTTGTGTCATTAAATGAGATTTTAGGGATAATAAGAACTTATTGAGTGTAGTGTTTCGTAGATCTTTTTGCATCAAACCAAAGTGCACTGAGTTTGGGTTGGTCACAGACTGGTTGTCATGGTAACCAGCCCGAGGGGCGGGTCAGTCGTCTGCATCGAAGCGATTTGTCTTCTGACATTTCTACGATCCTCAGTGTCCGACTTTGCTCCGCTGATGAAGGATGGGGCCACGTGGAGGACAAACAGTGAAGCCAGAGGCTTTAATTCATCCACACACACACACACACACACACACACACATATACACACATATAAACACACACATATAAACACACACACACTTCATCTTCCTGCTCTTTCCATCTCTCATCCCCTGCAGTGAATAGATCTATATATCTGGTTTTATGTTGTGGCCTTGTGTTTGTTCTGTGTAGGAGTGTGTGTGGTAGTATATGTGTGTGTGTGGGAGTATATGTGTGTGTGTGTGTGTGTGTGTGTGTGTGTGTGTGTGTGTATCTCTGGAGAAGCTCATTAGATCTTGTTTGCGGTGTTGCTGTAATAGGAAAACACTCTGAAAACATTCAGAGGAAGGATGTTCCTCCGTCCAGACAAACCAACACACCCACTGAATTCTGGGATTGAATAGAACAGTGTGTTTGATTTCTGGCTGCACACACACTCCGGAGAATCCGTCCCTGGTGGACGGACGTGTGAGCAGGAACTTAGAGATGAATTTCTCTAAAACCATGAAACTTGTTCGATTCAGTTTTCAATTTAAATAACTTCACTCGCATCTCGAGGGGCGATTCAGGCGAACACACACACACACACACACACTTCATTTACACAAAAAACACATTAAAACAGTCCAAAGTAGATTTATGACTCTGTTCAAAAGAAGTGCCCATCACCACAAAGACTCGTTCATATCTGAAAAGGTCAATAATACGATTTTATTATAAATTCTTGGGTGAAAAAACTTGATTTTTTAAGAAAATTCTGCATTTTTTACCTTTGAACTTCTGCTCACAGAGTCTGTGGAGACGATTCTGCAAAGACTGAAGACAGCATCAGTCGTTTCACACGACGCCAAACCCGACTCTATGCTAAGGTTCAAGTGACGGCGCCCCCTGGCGGATGCAGGAGTAATGACCGTTGTGTGTGTGTGTGTGTGTGTGTTTGCTGAGCTGCTCGTCCTGCAGGCTGACATGTGATTGGACAGGTGTGGACACTGCGAGCCGGCGTCAGTCTGGATCTAATTCTTCTGTTTGTATTGACCGAAGCAGCCGCGGCGTTTGTTGTTAGCATCGAATCGTCGGAGTTAAGTCACGTACAGGAGTTTAGCGTTAAAGCCGGACGTGTTTGATCAGCCGGTGTTTCATCGCAGCAGCCTGGTCGGCAGGAAGGAAGCAGCTGCTCACAACCTGACGCAACCGAGGAAACTTCACAGTTTAAAAACCAAAACCTGCATTCGGGATCATTTTCCTCCTAAATCTTCACTCCTGAGTGTTCAAAGTGTGTGGAGGCTTTCAGCCGTGTGTCTCCTAATAGAGGAGCATCACTTAACGTCTGCGTGAAATCAGGCCTCCTCCTGTAATTTGCAGCCTGATGAGATGATGGAGCAGCCGTGTCAGACATGTGCCACATTTGATGCTCACCACTTGTAATTTGAAGTCATTATTTGGGCAGACGAGGCGAAAAAGTGCCGTTTGGTGTTTGAGGACTGTGAGGATTTGGGAAAGGTTCCCCCCCAGGAGGGCCGGCAGATGGAGAGCATGCAAACAAATAAAGTTCACGAGGCTGAAACAGTGTCCTCCTCCCTGATACCTGACTGTCGGTAAATGTCAGGGAACTTAATTAGTGTTCAAAGAGATCATCCGTCCTTCACGAGTCTCGGGTTCAAACCCCCCCGTGCTCCGCCTTCATCCGCTGAAAGGGCAGACCAGCAGGAGCGCTGATGAGACGCCTCGTCCGGACATAAATCAGGGAAGGACGGAGGAGTTTGGAAAAGCAGGAGTGTGGCTTCGATAAACAGGTGAGAATTTAAAGCGCAGTGATGTAGGAGTTAGTTTCTGTGTGATTTGGTGCTTTCAGGAACCTCCGTGAATCACAGAACTGAGGCAGAGCGATCACAGGACATCAGAGGGAAAACCAGAGGGCATTTTTCTCCATAAATTATGACCCAGTTTCACCAAAATCACTGTTTTGTGAGACTCAGTAACCTGCATCGTTAAGTTCCTGTTGCAAATCTGCAGCTTGTGGCTCAAAGTAACGTGGCACAGCAAGAAGCTACAGAGGAGCCGAGACAACCTGTTCCACCTTTAAAATGATTTAAAACTATTATTTAAGGTGGAAATATTAGATATTGTTGCTTCAAGAGTGAAGTAAACTTACCAGTCAAACCAGTTAGATGGCAGAAATCCAGTTTCCTCTAATGAATATCACATTTGTTGCTGCACTGAAAGACGTTTTTTTGACTCTCTGAGGTTTTTAAACGTGTCTTCGACCGTCAGCTGATGACAAACTCGATGTAAAACGATCTGAACTGAACTCTGACGTACCTGCTGATCCTACCTGTCCGTGAGCAGACACACCTGTTTGCATCTGAGCTCGTTTGTCCTGATAACGGCTGTAACTCGGCGGCTGTGCTTCGCCTCGGCCCCTTTAAATCCTCTCACTGTGCGCTCGCAGAGTCTGTTTCTTCACTTTCATTTCGCAGATCTTCTTAATCTTCCTCGGCGACGTCCCGGCTGTGGAAGCAGGGCGGCGAGCTGACAGTGACGGAGCATTACTTTGCTAATCATCTCCCATTACATAATTATCCCTCGATTTATTGCCAGGATCTCCTCCTCATTAGAGGCTGTGAATCAGAGCTTGTGTGCTGATAAAACATCCCATATTAACACGGGACGCCGCGGGAACAACACACATCCTCCTTCTTCTGTGGTGTGACAGCAGAGCGGCGTGCTGTGAGGTCGCCTGAGGTCCTGAGAGACACGCCGCCATGTTGGCAGACGAAGACAAACTGACGTTTAATTCTTGTTATTTTACTGTGATGTTTTATAAGCAAGTCGGTGTTTGTGGACGTGAGTTTGATGACGATGTTGCAGATAAAATGATCAGTGTGGTCTGAAATGTTCGGACCTCTTCTGATCAGAAAATCTCATCAGTAACTTTTCTCTGTATTTTCACCTAAAAAATGCTTTTCCAGCGAGGACGAAAAGGTCACAATGACCCTAAAAACAAGCTGCAGCTTCAAAATGAAGCCAGTTCAAGTCAAAACAAGGCTGATTTGAAGCTCTTCTGTAGTTTTCTGATAATATTTCTGTCATTTATAAAAAAGAGGAGACACTTCGAGTATTAACAGTAAAAATGTAACTCAGATATCACAGCGAAGGTTCCTCTAAAAATTACAGTTACTTCTTTCATTACAAATTTCTGATATTTTCTGTATGAATTTTTATCTAAGGCAACTTATTCAAACAGAAAC
>JAPZDV010000023.1:25880608-25903409 GCA_029814665.1 Acanthurus lineatus
CCTCCTCCTCCTCCTCCCCCTCCTCCTCCTCCGTGTTTTAAACGTGTTTGATTTCATCACGCTGAGTTCGATCGGACCCGTCGATGTGAAGCCAAACTGAAATCTGACAGCGACGCTGACAGCAGCCGGCAGGAGTTTGAATCAAAGAGGCGACGAAACCCCAGACCCCCGTTCATATAGTTCCCACCAGGAGAGTCACACACACACCACACACACACACACACACACACACCTCTTAAACTTGTGAAATGTCTTCACATGTTGCTCTTGAAATTGCAGTTTAAAGTCAAGAAAATAACTTAAAAGGTACTCCAATTTCAGACTAAAACTATAAGATTTTAAAATAAAACATCACATTTTTGTAAAATTGTAAAAACAATTTGAGACAAAAACATCGTTCACTTTATCTTTTTGTTATTATAAGTTTTTTTATTTTGCTTTCTTATGTGAAAACTGAAAAAATTGAAAATATTTTGGCAGGTTCAGGTTGTCTGAAGTGTCAAACTGAAGGGAAACGATTCAGACCGAACAGTCTTTAGTGTCACAGCCTCAGCAGTTTCTCATATGATCCTAAAATCAGCATGAAAAGCACCAAATGTTTTCAGTCCTCGGGAGTCAGCTGGATGTTTCTCAGAGGTGCTGACGAGTCGGTCAGAGTTTCTTTGTTTTATTACCAAACAAAAGAGCCGTTTGGACCAGGTGAGGTCGGTAAGGTGTGGGAGGGGCTTATTAGTCCTGTATTGATGCCACACAGCTCAGTTTATGGCCTCATGAAGCTGTTTCTCTGTGTGACTCAGAGCTAAAGAATCCAATCAGCGTCTGCTGGACTTTGTGTGCGTTGAAATGAGCTCTGTGGAAAAGCTCACAGCTTTAACTCTTACTGATGACGGAGGCCTGCAGGCTCTTTTCTCTGACTGGATTCAGCTTCTGTGATGAATTCAGGTCATTTTTAACCTCGAGACCGCAAACCGTTTCACTGCAGCTCGATGTTGTCGAATGTTCTCATCAGGTTTTCAGCATTAAGATCAGATCAATGGATCTGTTTTCTCTCTGCATCGTCAGTCAGTCAGAGCTCAGGCTCGTCACAGGAGGGGGGAAATGACTGTTCAGCCGACAGAAGTCCACCTCGCAGCCGAGGAACTCAGCGAGTCATCATGTCATCGATCCCTGCAGCGTTTAACCAGCATCAGGATTCACTTCCAGACTCTCCCATCGATCCCAGCAGCCCGCGGTGACGTACGTGCCGAACGTGTTGCACGCTGCGACGACCAGGCGTCCTCCGGTTTGATGGACTACATCCTGGTTTTTTCTCCATCTGTTTTCCTTTGTGTGATGGACATGGATTGTTTGGATTTCTGATGAGGTGGTTTCATACCAGCTGATGATCAAAAACCCTCAGGTTTTTAGGACTTTGGGTTGGATTGTACTCTGCTCAGATCCATTTGAAACACACTTTGGGAGTTCGGACATGAAATGTGTCCAAAATCCCTCCTCGTTCCTGAGGACTGAGCTTCTGACCGGAGCCTGCAGGATGGAGGATGAATGATGGAGATGTTTGGCTCCTCAGACTGTGAGAGAAAAGTCATCTTCAGGATGTTCCTCCAGCTTTCAGTCACTGATTGATTGATTGATTTGGTGAGTCATCGTGTTGTTTTTTCCGTTGTTACAGATTCACGGTGTCATCGTGAGCTGTGGTGGAGAAACACGTCGCCTCCTTCAAAACATCTGATAGAAATCCTGCTGGCTGATGTTAAAAAAACCTTCCTGTAAGATGTTTTTCTGATCAAACTGAGCTTTTGGAAAACATCAAAAGAAAGAGAAAAGTTGCAGAATCATAATTATAAAGTCTTTTATTTATAATCTCAGTGTCAGAACGGCGCAGCAGAGCAGCTGATGCAGTTTGAGGAGATTCAGATCTGATACAGCAGCAATAAATTTATATTGATATCAGACATTCAATCTGAACCAGATTCAATACGATTCATTTCAGCCTCCGTGCTGATGTGAATCATGTGACTGACTCAGGCAGAAATGTTCACAGACGAGGTTTTGTGTTAAAGTTTGATTTACGTTTAGTCACGTTTGCCGACTTCCTTCATTTTTGGTCATTTTAAGGTGGAAATGTTACATTTTGACATTTTGTACATTGAGACAGAAACAGATTTGGCTGCTTTTTGTCTTGTTTGTCACTGAGTCAATCAGTCCGGTCACTCTGATTGATTTTTACAACGAAACATTTTAGTGATTGAAGGCAAATAAAAACTTAATGAGCTGAAAGGAGCAGCTGATGGAGCGTGACTGAACCGCCCAAACCAGTTTTCTAAAAGTTATCAATGATTTTCATCACCAAGTTTTTTTGTGGAAGCTTATTATCATTAGCACATTTTTACCATTTCAAACAGTTTTCATTGACTTCAGCGTCTTTGAGCTGCTTCCTTCTGTCACCTGTTGTTAAGAATAAAATGACTCAGAGGGAAAAACCTGTTTCATAGTTGAAAATTGTCGAAGCTGCTGAAGTTTTTTTAGCTGATGAACCTTCAAACTCAGAAGTTTTACTCAACATGGACTTTTATATATGCATTTCATGTTCTCACTGATTCCAGAAGCAGCCCCCCCACACCGACTCAGTTTATTTTAAAAACCGTTCATAGATCTGCTGGAAAACTCTTTTCCAGCTCCATCATGCCTCACAGTCAGCCAGCCACAGCCTTTCCCACCTGCCAGGTGCTCATTTACAGCCTCAGTCTCCTGTCATTGGTCAGCAGGAGCTTCCACCAGGCATCTTCACCGAGGAATCATTTACACAGAAGCACTTTCCTGTGAGGCTGAATGTGGTCAGATTGAGTGCCGTCAGCGGAAAAGCTCCGTCAGAGATGAACCTCCAGCCGGTCTGCTGAAAAAACGTCTGAGTTTTCGTGTCCAGATGCATGTTGGCACCGACCTGCATCACAGGAACATCCTCAGCTCTGTGCACTCAACTTTACTGAGACCAAAATGCATCACTGCGACTCACTTAGAGCCACGAGACATTTTACTTGATTCTTTAAAGATCTGAGAGATGAGCAGAGGTTGCAGCTTTAAAGTCGAGTTATTTGTCCAGATAATAGCTACAGTTGTTGGGCCGACGCCCGCTGAGCGTGGCGGTGACATTTGGCCGATCAGTAATGAGCAGAGCTAACGGAGAAGTGGCGTTCGGCAGGACGACGCCGCTCTAAACAGCCCGCTCTTAATTTTCCTCTAATCTTCCTCCCTCACCTTGGCGCCCAGCGCTAATCACTGCAGCAGGAGGAAGCCAGCGTTTAAATGAAGCAGCTTACTGGGTGATTAGGAAAAGGTAAATTATTCATTACAGAATGTGTAATCATTGAGCAGCCTTTGGTGGAGGACGAGGGAATTCAGGGCCGCTCTGCCGGAGCCAGGCCACACCCCCTTCCCTCCGCCATCGATGGCAGCCATGAGGAACCTGAGAGATGAAAGGAGTCACGGTGAAGTCAGGGAGCCACAGCGAATCCTCAGGTTATAAACTACAGACCTGAAAGCAGCTTGTTTTGAAGTGTTCATCCTCACATCAGGACTTCCTGTTGTAATGACGCAAAGACAGAGCCACATGTTTGGTTTTAAAAAACCTCCTCAGACTCCACTGATGCCAGCAGCTCGCTCATTCACTTTCTGATCAGAACCACAAGGAGAAGGTTTCTGATTCTGTTTCCCTGAGAAAGCAGTGAAAGCTGCTGTCGGACTCAGATGTGCTGTGAAAAATCTCACCTGAAACTCAAAGATGCACTCATGTGATTGGTTGAGCATCACCTGCCACAGTGCAGGTTTGTCAGTGTTGTTTTTGGATGCAGTTTGCATTGATTAATGTGATACCTGGCCTTAAAAATGATCACTAGTTGAATCATATGAAAACTGAAGTCTGCAGCTCTCAGCGACCATCATGTTCGGTTCTGGCAGCTTCCTCCGTGACTGTGCATCCATGAAACAGGATGTCCTGAGTCGGAAAAGATTAAAAAAGTGAACATCAGAGCCAAGGAGAACAAAAAAATAAGTGGGAGAAAGTCATTAATCAGCCTGAACGTTCCTGCTTCTCCTCTGGAGGCGACCTTGTCTTGTGACGGACTGCTATCTGCTCCAGTTTATCAGCGGAGGTTAAGTGCACGCTCGCCATCTGCGACTCTTCATCACGAAACAATAATAAAAGCTCAAAAAGCGCCGAGCTCCAAGATCACCCAAAGTCAGTGGTGTTGTTTTAGCCTAATGGGCCGGCGAGCGCGAGAATAATTACTTAAAGCCCAGGAGGTTCTGCTCGAGGAAAGCGAGATAAATGTGAGGCAGCTTCTACTTTTACTTTCCCGGAGCAACAAGCCGCAGGCCCGGCCTAAATACCAAACGTTTGTAATGGGGTAATAATTCACGAGAAAAATAGTTTTGCTCTCCTGCCGAGTTTATTTTACCGTCTGACACGTAGCAGAAAAATGGGACATTTAAAAAGTGGAAGCGATGTAATGAGAGGTATTAGTACACTTCAGCCGGGATCGTTAGCTTGTTTTCATGCATTATTAGCAGAAAATGAAATGGAGGAGGATTGGCGGGTAAACACTGGTAATGTAATCACACATATAATGACTAAAGATACGATTCTGCTGGGACTGAACGTGCAGTCAGAGCTCATTAGGCTCAGCCGCTCGCCTTGTTTGTTGTGTTTGCTTTGTATTTCCGACAAGTCGAGTGTAGATGAGGAGGACTCGCGCTCGTTCTTCGGTCTTTGATTACTCTCTGATCTTCCTCGCTTTCAACATTGACTCAAACCACAAAGCAGGCTGTCGCTGCCTCGCCGACGCCACCTTTGTTTTAATTCCTCAAACATGCTGCAGCATCCGACTCTGCAGCCGCCAAGGAGTTCTGAATTTCCGTCATCGAGTAGCCAAAGCTGCTTTAACTCCTCTCACGTCGCTGCTGGAGGAGGAGTAAAGCTGATCCAGAACCTCAGGGCCTGAAGCCTGCTGCTACAAAGAGCCCATTGAGTCGGCTCATTAATTCACAGCCTTACAGGGTGATAGTAGAAAATATTCCAGCATGTGTGAATCCGTCTCTGCAGTGCATCTTAGTGGGTAGTTTTAACGCTCAATGTGGAAATTATCACTTTGAATTAGGATGATTTAACTGCACATTCACTCAAGCAGCTGCTGCCCTGCGAGACATCAGAGCTAAATACATGACTCATTATTATTATTATTATAAAGTCACATGTGGAGCTGAGAGACGACTGAATAAACCTGAATCTGGCCTCAGATGTACATCATAAAAAAGATATTGTTTATTACTCAGATGAAAATCACTGAATGGTTTAGAAAGAATCTGCGACTTTAATCACAATATTATGTTTTTATTTAATTTGATTTATTATAAGCAATAAGTCCTGCAGTCAAATATAAACTGAAAAAACAATCATACAACTGTTTCCAATGTAATGTGCTTCATTTCAGAAGGAAAAGTACCCGAGAGATAAAACTCATTTGACAATCTGTTGCTAGAAGGAACGAGGGAAAAGAGGAAAGAAATTTTAAAAACAAGGTGAAGAGGAAGGACAAAGGGATGAAATAATGAGGGGAACAAGAAAAGAGACTGTAAAGAAGGGCAGCAGAAAAGCAGGAAGCAAGGAAAGATAAAAAGGAATAGCAAAGAAGTCTGTGCATGTTCTCGTTCATCCAGGTCATGGTTATTCTGGGCAAATAAATTGAAGGCAACTGGACTCAGTAACATGTAAATAGCAAAGAAAGAAGGATAAAAAATGTATCAGTAATATTTTTTGTTTAATCCGATCCTGAAGGGCTGCAGCAGTTAAAATTAAATAGCTAAAAACATGCATCTTTTGTTCTGCACTAAACTGTACGATGAAAACTTGCCAACAGTTTCTAAAAAAAACCCAAATCACCTGAAAAAAATACGAATGATTTGACCTCAAATGCATCAGTGGCTCCTACAGCAAACAGCGAGTGCAGCATTGAAACAAATGGAGTGGAGTTCAAGTGCAACACTTACCCTTGAACATGTGGAGACAGAAAAGAGGGAAGTTCAGAGAGACAGAATCCGTCAGTGTCCTTGAGAAGATGAGTGATTTTTTTCTGGTTGGACGAATAACCGACGTCAGTCACATCTGGCTGCATGTGTCTTCCTGCGGCTGCAGAGTGGATGCTAACTGTTCGTTAATGAGCAGACGCGTCTCAGCGAGGAAAAGCATCAGGGAGTTAATCATGTCTGCAGCGAAGCACCGCCCACCTCTGATTGGCTGTTTCAGGATCCAACACAAACACCCGCCATCTTTATTAACATCATCTTTCTTTTCGAGCAGCATCTCGTTTGTCGTGTGTCGCTCTGTGACAAATGTGTGTGTGTGTTTGTTTTATGTCTTCTCACACAAACATGATGGTTTCTGTAAAATTCATGACTTTTAAATTCGGACATTTTTTGATTCGGTCACAGCTGTGAGAGACGATGGAACGAAGGGGCTCATGGTGCAAATAAACCTGTGGCTAAAGCAAAAAACACCAGAGAATTCCCTTAAAAATGTTGTTTTGTTCATAATTAGAGCTCATGTACAGTTTTCAATAAATGTAGCATCAGGTTTAAATAAGCACCATGAACACTAATATTTATTTCTAACTTCAGGCGTTACTCGTCAATGTTTGTGGGGTTTTTTCAAACACTTCAGTCCGGACTGAAACACCTTCACTGTCCGGCTCGTTAATGATCCCCGGAGGAAAAGTTAATTCATCTTTTGTAAGCACATGATTTTCAGTGAGCGCCTCCATCAGGTCAAATACCTGTGTGATGATTTATTCCTCCCAACACTCCGGTGCTGTGGGATGTATTGAACTTTGCAGTGTTCTGAGTGAGTTATTGTGGGGTTTGGGGGCTCAGTGTGGAGTCCTGACGAAGCAGGTTTGAGTCCTGCTTTCGATTTCACCGGCTGGATTTAATTTAACCTGCCAGTCGATGTTGACACAGTGTGGAAAACTTTTCCTGTTGGAGACGTTCCCTCCGGATCTGCCATAACACACCGCCTGCACCCTCAGCAGTGAGCTGTTTCTCACTTTAAGAGGCTTTTTTTTTGCTTTTTTGTTGCTTTTTTCTTACTTTTATTCTTTTGTAAGTTTTGAAATCAAATTAGTTATCTCTTTTCTTTTTTTTTGTTTTGCTGCGAGGATTACACATCGACATAACATTCGACTGAACTCGAGTTGAACTCGGCAGCTCAGGTGAGGAAACAGGAAAATGAAAAGCCTCCAAAACACCCCGTTATCTCCTGTATTTAATCCTCCCTTCCTCATGCAGCTGCTCTCCTAAACACCTGAAACACTCTCTGCTGTACACTGAAGCAGACTCTAATGAACCCAGACCTGGTTATCTTGCACAGCACATCCGTAACACCGGCAGCGTGAGGTGTCAGGCGCCGGCGTCCTCTGTCCTGTTTGGGACTGAAACTACTTTGTCCTGGTTTTGTGGTCCATTTGTCTCCTCCTCCCGCCCCTGGAGGCTCGATGCGAGGCGCTTAACAAACGAGCCCAATAGTTGCTGAGCTGTTCCTGCAACGGCGGCGGTGGCGGCGTCTCTCCAGGGTCGTACGGGAAGGAGGGTGGCTTGGGCGCCTGCTTCTTGCTGACCTATTCACTACCTGCCTCTAATGGGTCATATTTTAGCTCCTGTGGCGGTGACAAATGGCTGTGCTCTAAAAGCCCTGTCCAAGGTGCTGAAACTCGGTTGATCTATGACTGAGTCTCGCTGATAAATGCCTCCCATCAGTTTGCGCGTGACGCCGATTCATCACCGCGCTGAGGTTTGTGTTGGGAATCCATATTGGATTTTTAATGAAAGAGAATATAATGCAATTCAAAGTCAACGGGTTTGCTGATGTCCTCGCACTTCCCACTCACACCCATTAAGGTACACACACACACACACACACACACACACAAACTCAATCTCACACACTTGTCGTGCCGTTTCAGATTGTGTTGCGTTTGCCTAACAGTGTTAGAGCGTCTGCACTGAAGGGTAGCTGATGTGATTGTGTTTGTCTTCAGCAGTTTTCACTCCTCTGCTGCTGGATGAGTCAGACAGCAGCACAACAAGATTTATGAGCCTCGTCCACACAAATTAATATTTGCATTTCAGCGTGTTTCTGTGGCGACAGACGTATTTTAAAAAACACCACACAGGTTTAATGAAAAATGTATTTGTTCATAAAATTGTTTACATTATAGTTGGTTTTATTGTACACTAGACTAACATGTTTTTTTTTCTGCCTTTATAAACTATCTTCGCTTGGCACCATTTAATGTAACACAGCAAAGAAAATGCTTTTTGCACACATCGAAGCCGTCTCAACAAGGTGTTTAGGACAGAATAGTTCCTGTGCTGTGCTTTACTCTGGTTGCACTGCATGAATGACCAGTAGCCATGTAGATTATAGTCAAGATATCTGCCTGATTAAGCTTGTTATAATGACACAAGTTGGAAATACAAAAGAGTCTCTGCTTTTAGCTGGTTAAGTAAATGTGTATGAATTTTCCTCTGAAGCCTCGCAGCTGAGTTCCAGTGCAAATTGTCCCGTCAAAAGTTGTGAAAAGAGGGCACATAAGTTACCTCGTCCAGTGTCCATCACTCCTCATCGTCACTTAATCCCAAAGTGCTTCTGCAGACAAAGTTGTTTCTTACATGGAGTCATCCCTTAAATCTATTACGGTTGCCCTCACCTTGATCCCAGACTCACCGAATTCCAGGAAAGAAGAAGAAGAAGAGAGGGAGTGAGAGCTGGGAAACAGCAGTGTTTCAGCAGGGTCTGCTATCAGTTTCCTGTAAATCACTTGGCTATACAGCGACGTATAGATAACAGAGCAAGCCACGGCAACCACGATAAAAAACACAGCACAAGCAGCCGTCACCAGACCGTCCCAGTTCTCAGCGTTCCTCTTCGGGACCGCCGCCTCCTTTGTGGTCACATTGATGCAGTCCCTGCTGTATCCAGGCTGTGCTGCCATGACCTCCACACACACCTGGTAGCAGGTGGAAGGCTTCAGCTGTTTGATGCGGTACTCTTTGACGTCGGCAGGAAGCCTGGCTCTGAACGGCATCAACAGGTGACTGCCATCAGCCAAAATGGACCAGTTTAGTTGTGATACCAAACCACCTGAGCACTCCCAAGAAACCATGACGGAATGAGTCTGGACGGATGTGATATATACATGCAAAGGTTGCTTTGAAGGCTGCGCAGTGTATCCATCCACAGCAACCATTACTGACTTAAGGTCTGCCCCGACAAGATTGTGAGCGATGCAGGTGTACGATCCAGCTTCCTGCTCCGCGGCATCGTAGATGTCAAAGGTTCCCTCAGGGTGCATGTAGTATTTATCAGACACACTCCCAGGTAGGACCCTGTCGCCCAGCGGTGTCACCCAGTAGATCTCAGGCTCTGGTTCTCCAAACGCCCGGCAGTGCAGAGACACAGAACTCCCTTTAACAACCTCGACCCGATCCGGGAGGCTGCCAGGTGAGATCAGAGGAAGGCAGATCTCAGTCATCTCCCTGAAGTGCACCTGTCGGACGTGCTGGCCTTGATACTCCGGAGGCTCCACACAGAACAGGGAGTCGGGCTCCATGAAGCGAATGGTGGTCCTGTTCATGTTGACCCAGCGGATGACGCAGTCGCAGCGGATGGGGTTGCTGTGCAGGCTGACCTCCCGCAGGTTCGGCAGGGACTCCACTGTGCCGCTGTGGAGCGCGCTCAGAGCGTTGCTGTTCAGCATCAGAGTCTCCAGCCTGGGAAGCTTGTGGAAAGCTCTGGGATGAATGTAGGACAGCCTGGGATTGTTGGTGGCCTCGATCTTTGTCAGCTCCGGCAGGTTGTTCAAAGCGAAGCTGTCGATGGATACGAGCTCAGGCATGCTGTTAATGCCGAGCTCTTTGAGATGCATCATGTCCATAAAGTCGCCTCTCTGGATTCTTTCAACTGGGTTTTTATTCAAATCCAGAAACTTCAGGTTCTGGACCCTCATTAACGCAGCTCGGGGGACTCGAGTGAGCAAGTTGTCAAAAAACGAGATGCTCTCCAAATTCTCAAGGCCAACCAGAGTATTATCTGGAATGTCGGTCAAATTCATCTTGGCAAGCACAAGGCTGCGGAGGTTCGTCAGGGGTTTAAAGTTCATGTCTGACAGTTCGAGGATGGGGTTTTCCCCCAGCATCAGTATCTCCAGGTTGCGGAGATGCTGAAACCACAGGCTGTTGACGATTGTCAGTCGATTGGAATTGAGATGGAGCCTCATCAGCCTGCCGAGGCCCCTAAAGGCTCCGGGGCTGATGGAGGAAATCAGGTTGTGGTTGATGTAGAACTCCTGAAGGTTGGGCAGCGAAGCGAGGCAGCTGTCAGGCAGCTGCTGAATCCAGTTCTCCTCCATGTGGAGTGACAGCAGCTGGGGGAGAGACCCCAGACAAACATCGCTCACAGAGGAAATGTTGTTCTGAGACAAGTCAATTTCAGTGATGTTGGCCAAATAATCCAAAGAGTTCTCCACACCGACAATGTTGTTTGTCTGCAGCAGCAGCACCTGTGTTTCTGAGGGGAGTCTCTCCGGTAACGCCGTGAAGCCCAAGTCATTGCAGTCCACAGTGGCAGCCTCGGTGTAAATAGAGCTGGGCGAGAACCACGGTCGTATCTCACATCGACACGATGCAGGGCAACGAGCGGCCCCTTCAGAGGCCAGAACAAAAGCAGCCAGAGACAGCTCAGCCAGAAAACAAGCCACAAGCGCTGTCTCCTTCATCTTGGCCCTGTATTCCCTTTAGCCAGTAATTGGCCCTTATGGAGTCAGCTGTTAGCACTGTTAACTTCACAAATAAAAGCTCATTTGTTACTGCAGCAAGACAGAGTGGATTTCTGCTGACGTCTGGTCCCCGAAGCTTTGGCCCTGTTGTCTTCCAGCTCTTGGCAAAGAGAAGCAACCTTTTAGTTCGGTCCGTGCCAGGTTGTCATGCACGCTGTGATATGTCAAGGTCGGTGTATCCTTCAGGGAGCAGCACGGCGCGGCAGAGGGGCGGCTGAGGAATGCTGTGGCTCCGGCTGGGGACGAATCGCTCCGCCTTCCATCATTATTATCCACCGTCGCTGTCAGCGGTGTCAGTTTCCATCTGGGGAGAAAGGAGAGAAAAAAGGCCAATATAACACCGTGCTGTTGAGAAAGGAGTCATATTGACATTTAGGAATATTGAGACTTATGAAGTCTTTTCAGCCTCATTTAATTTTATTGCTTTCCTCGCACCATCGGAATTGTAAGTTATGATTAACTTGACCTTATGTATATTACCTGACAGGTTTTAAACCAAAAACGGCACTTGTAAGTCTCTTTATGTGGCTGAAGGGCAAGAGGACTCTGGCAGACGGGCTGATGTTTTTCATTGCTTTACCAGTCGGTGCAGTATAAATAAAAGTGTCCTAGAAAAGTTGGAGCTCTGAGATGAAGCTCAAAAGTATGTTGATTCAAGAGGCAACACGCTGCAAGTCCTCAGTTTTTCCCCGGCGCTGTAATTAACAGAGTTTCACCAGCCTTTGAACCTCTCTTGTGCTGTGAACAATGCACCTGCACACACTTATCAAATCACCCACACAAAACAACAAGCAGGCAGTTTGCTGCAGCTGATGCACGCAACACCGAGGAGATGTAGATCCACCAAAAATATCAGCAGCACGCACTCGCTGCAGGTGTTTTGCTGCGACTCTTCAGCTGCTTTTTGCATAATTCATGAGGCACTGAATCAATGTTGTTGGTACAGGTGACGGGTCCGTGGCAGGCTCTGCTCATGTCGACTGCACATATTGATGTTTCGATTAATTTGTGACCTTGAGTGCAGAAGCCACAGCTGAGTGTACGACAGTAGATGAAGCTGTCGGGAAAGTGTGGAGCCGCCGGCTGCTGACGAGGACGAGCTATGACACTTCATGCATATATTAGCTTGTTTATGTGCGGGTTAGTAAAACAGAAAGAGTTCCTCTCACTTCGTTCCCCTCTACTCGATCTCTTCCTCCAAGCTGGACAGTAACTGAGGTAATTTTACTTGAATACTTTGCACTTCATGAGTTTTAACTCAACATTTTCCTGCTGATACTTTTAGGGGGTAAAGGCAGTGACTGTTTGTGTTTTCTTCATAACTCCCTCAGCACGTATAAAGCCAATATTGTGTTGTTTTCCTGAAAAATCAGGACATTGTGCTTTTTTATCAAACATTTATCAAAGTGGAGGAAACAGTGGATTGGCTGGGGACTATTTTCAGCCGTGGATTAATACACATTTGTTTCTTAACAGAGGGGGGGGGTGTTGGATATAATGAGATATCCCAGGCTATGACACACACACAAACAGACAGAATCTTCAGACTGTCCTTTAAACTTTATAACTATAACACATAATTTGCAATAAGGTATTTTGTAATTACAGCTGAACCTCAGATTAAGATTTGAGGACGTGAAGATTGGAGGTAACTTTGACTTAACTGTGTCGTTCTTCAGGACAGTTTGGAGGAACTGCAGCCTCAGTGATGAAAGAACTGGTGCAGTTTTATTTATCTGTTTAAAGGAACTGAACCACAGCAGAACAAACTCCATCAAGTAAAAGCAAACATGCATTAAATACAATCTGGTTGTGTTTAATTAGTCTTAACAGGCCTGAAAGTGAACTTGCAGCTGTTGTCAGTCAGAAGCGAAGGTGTGAGAGTGACTCAGTCGACATTTGTTTCTGTTAGCAATAATCACAACGATTTCTAAGCATTTCCTGTTCCTGAAGCTGATCAAAACTCACGTTCAGAAAGCTGTTTTATTCTGTCGGGGGGGGGTCTTGTGCTCTGATCAGGGCTGAGAAAGGATGCACTGCTACTTCCCGCAAAGCCACACCTGTCTGGGTGAAACAGGAAGTCTTCAGAGTCTCTTTGGTCGATCTGTTGTGTTTAATGAATTTGAAAGGGACTGAGTGGCATCTAGTTGATTGAGCTGTCAGATTAGAAAAGACAAAATATTTTTCATGTAGCACTTCTTCTTGTATTATTCTCGTTATGAGCAGCAGTTTTCACTCAAATTCACTTGTCTGACATAATAAAAATGCTTAATTTCTGACAGAAGACTTGAAGTGAAGGGATTTCTACGAAAGGAAAATCTTAATGTCAGGAATTATTTTTTTAAAACCTCCACCAAATCTCTTTCTGTCTAATTCTGTCTCTCTCTCCACCTGTCTCTCTCTCTCTCTCTCCAGCCATCTGTGTGAAACAACACACACACTTTTGCATCCAAGCTGCTCGCCGACAGCAACATTAGAACAAATCAATCTGCCGTTGCAGCCTCCGTCCCTTCGTTCTGTCAGTAAATAATAAAGTGATATTGGATATTTAGTTTCTTTCCCTTCACATTTACCTGTTATCACTCTCGCTCGGCACGCTTTCATACGCAGTCATTCTTTGGCCGTCTTTGTTTTGTTCTTGTGAAACTCATTAAAGCCCTGCAGGCATCCATCTCCTCCGCCCGGAGAGAGGAGGAGGCTGCTGTCGTGTATCTAACGTTACACTGTTATGGAAATGCTTCTCCACAGAGACGGAAACAACATATTTATGTACAGTATTTAGGTAACAACAAAAACAACTTATATGCTAATGAAGCGAGCGTGGTGTGAATGTTAGATGGAGCGTTTAATGGTGGATGTTTTCTCTTTTGGATGGAGAGAAGCTCTCAGGAGACGCTGCCGTGCGCTAATTTAATTTCTCCTGTTTACTTCCGTGATGCTCACACACTCATTTCCCTCTTACTACTTAACAATAAGAGCCTGCAGTGACTTCCCTCATTTCCCTCTGCACGCACACACACACGCACACACACATTCATACACACACACACACACACACACACACATTCACAGATGCATAAAATGGAGATCAGAAGCTGACGTCCGTGATGCTATGAATAATAAGTCACCTTTATGAGGACTGAAAGAGGAAAAAACTTGTAAAATCTGATGTGTCTGTTTTTTTTCACTCAAAATCTGACTTGATTTCAATAAAATCTGGATTTTAGCCCGAACTTTAGCTTCTCCTTGTCGACATTAACACATGGCAGCAGTGTTTCAGAGGCAGAACAGCTGGAGGAACAGTTTGTCCTGAAAGACTTGAGTCGTCTCTCTGGTGTTCGTTCGGTTTCTGTCATCCGGCTGCAGCTCTCACTCACACTGACGTCTCCTCCTCCATTTTAAGGAGATCTTTTCAGCAACCATGAGTGATTTTAATTCTGTAATGACTAGCTCACACTTTGTCATTATGAAGAGACAGAATTTATATAAAATCTGACTGCTTTTAAACAAAAACATCTGTCTTCCACATGTCAAACACTGGAAATTGATTCCAGCTTTGACAGAATGAAGTTAGCGACCGAACATGACAGGAATAACAAAACGCTGGTGTTTGAAATTTATCTGAACCACCTGAGAACGAAGGCAGATTCACCTGGTTCATGTCAGAATTTCACTTTTTGAATTTTACTCTCTGAATTTAAATCAGTTCTGGGTTTACTGTGTCTTTGTTTTCTAAAAACCAAAACAGAACTTTTAGGTAGGAAGTTTCATGCTTCTCACATCTCATTAATCACAACACTTTCACTAATGTTAGATTCTTTTTACCTTTTGAGTCTCAGGAAAAAGAAAAATATAGAAAGAAATAGAAAATAACAGCTTGAGTTTTATTCAAATCAGCAGTCAGTCCAGCCGACAGCGATGTGCTGCTGTTTGCTGATTATTGTTATACGATACGTGAATTAAACTCAACAGAAATGTCACACTGAACCACCATGTTAAACTTCATATCTTTAAACATTAGATTACACACAGGTTTCCTGTATCTCAGCAATTCAAATCAACAGGCAGGAGTTTTTAACGTGATGTCACATTGAAGTTTCTGAACTCATGAAGGAGAATTTTGTCCTTGAAATAATGTTAAAATCCACTTAGTCACTCCATTAAGTACGAAATTAATGATTTTTAAGGTGAAGGATTGGTTTTCTTGAGGTGAGGTTGAATGAGGTGTTTGTCCTCAGTTATACGACACGCCAACTGTCTGAAGACGCAGCAGGAAAAATAATGTAAGAAGCTCAACAATAAAAACTGTTATAAACAAGAACAGCAGCAAAAGACACGACAGCCTTACAGGGTTCAGACTAACCCGAACAAACCAACCAATCAGCAACTTCCATGTTCTTCCAGGTAAAAATGCTGCTTTTTTAAATGGAGTCTGGTGGCTTTGGACAGAGCAACTTCACTGCTTCAGTTTCCTGCCTGTCTGACTGTGGATCAGTTCCTCATACAACTCCACTTTAAAAAACACGAACTGTCTCTTTAAGGCCAAAGCAACAATATTTGAGGCTTTTCGCCTTTTATTTTTTATTTCAGCCCTCAAGTCAACAAAGGGAGCTGTTTTTTTCTGTCTTTAGAATAAACTTTATTCAATTGTCATGTCATTCTTTCAGACACTCTGACAGAAAATCTGAAGCCTGAACAGAAAGCGAAGAGACGCTCGTTAGGCTGCAGATCGATTGTCTGACTGCCTCCTTCTCTAAAACCGTCGACACAGTCATCAGACAGCAGTCGATCGTAAACTTATTTTTCAAATCACAGCCAAATTAGTTTTACGTAACGAAGCCTTCATCATGACGAGGTGCCACTTCCTGAGACTCAAAACATCCAGCTTCAGACCTGCAGCATGTTCTCTTCCTCTCTCGTCCTTTGTCTTCCCCTGGGAACTACAAACTGGGTCTCACTCATCCTGAACAAACAGCAGCCCCCCAGGATCACTGCTGAGCTTTTCCCGTCCGAAATGCAGAATCCAAACAAAGCAGCAGCCCTTCACTCGACATCCCGAGCTACTCGGCATCACGCAAAGCTCTACGTCTCTGACACGTCATGACCTCGGAGGTCAGAGGTCACAGTCTCTGCATTTATTTTATCGTCTGAAGAAGAGGAAGTGTTTTCTGCTGTTTCCTCACTCAGACTCTGCAGCACAGAGCGAGAAGCTCCTGGTGTTCATGAAAGTATTTAGAGAAGCATCGTCCGACCTGCTCACAGAACAGAGATCAGCTCCGTTTAACCCGTCAGATCTGCAGGGCCGAGCTCTTTTTAAGTGCTGATATCGACATTCTGTGAACGGATTAAAGCAGCCAAATGTAAAATATTTATGTATTTCTTATATGGCAGAGAGAGCAGGGCTCTCAGGGCGCCGCTGCCGCTGCCGCCGCCGCCGCCGTCCTAATGTGGCAGACGACTCATAAAAATGGTCCCATTCCAGCATGTTTTATTCAGCACCCACTGAAAGACACAGACACACAACCGTCATCAGGAGAATATGGAGTTCAATCCTGGACTCATTCTCATGCTTTTATTGTTGCTAATGGATCACGAGTTGAGAGCACCGTCCAGCCTCTGCAGCTGCTGAAACTCTTTTAAAAACCTTCATGAGAAAATGTCACATTATATTTTTTTAGAACGAAAAACACTTTACTGAGAAGGTGACATTTAATGGGACGGATTGTTAAAGGCTCTGAAAAATGCCATCGTTTCCTACATAATGTGATGTAATTACTTTAGAAACAGGTTTTTGGGTTTGAACCAACCGGACGTCGGTTTTTGAAGGGAAAGTGCATCATGAGATGCTCTGTTTTACAGAAAATGGCAGTTTCCATGCGTCTATTTAAAGTTTTATTGACTGTAGGAGCATTTATGGAAAAATTACATGGATCAAAGTTCCTCTGATTGAATGCTGTGAAGCTTCATGGCCAGTTGACCAGAACAGCTGATCTTAGAGAAACATCGTCTGTCGGCACAAACTGACCATCGTTTCTGAGTGAAAGCTTGTTAGTCCTGCTGCTGTTCGCACTCTGAAGCCTTTTATCACGGCTAAATTATATGCAGCTTTTTATTTCAGTAGTTTACTAAAAATACTCAACTTGACAGGATAAAAACATGAAGTTGTTTCTGATTTCATGACAGTATTTATAGAGTCTGTATCTGTGGTCGAGACGATGTTCTGTTGTTTCTAACAGAGCTTTCATTGAGCTTTCTGAAGTGGGCACATTTGTTTCTTTAATCCTGACAAAATTTGAAGTGTAAAAACTGTAATTCACAGTTTTGTCTGCAGTGTGTGAGTCTGGGACTTAATTACAGAGACCTCATCAGTCTGAAATCCTATAAAACCTCAATTTAGAGCATTTTGAATTTTCACTCTCACAGAAACTCGTTTCTTAACTGAACTCAGGAAAAAAATTCCTTTTTTGTCTCAGGAAAGGAATTTAGACAAAAGAATTTCCTAATCTTGAATTTGGATGGTTTAGTCCGGGTCCTAAATTCAAATTGAACCACTATAATGGCAGCAGTTCAGCTGTAACGACAGAAACAGTGACAGTGTGAGAAGATGTCGCAGAAGTCGACACTGTGTTAGCATGTAGCTCATGTTAGCCTGTTGGAGAAGCTAGCACTGATGCTAGTGTGCTAGAAAGGACTTAACAGTGTAATACTCAGTAATTTACACTGATTTTAGCTGTTAGCATTAAATTTCAGAAACCATACATTAAAATGAAAACATCCTCTGATACCGTCACTGTTCCTGCCTTCAACACGTCGCCGTGATCTTTTCATGCATAAGCTAGCAACACAGTGACAGGTGCAGCATCACAGCCGTTGCCATGGACACAGGCAGTCTCATATTCTCAACACAGGTGTGACAAAGTTAGTAAACAATTCCAGTTTGGATCCATTAAGTTCAGGACTTAATGTCATCAAATCATTTATTTCTAAATTGAAGCCCCTGAAGTCTCCACTGGTTGCTTGGTAACGACTTCTAGCCCAGGAGGGCCTAAAAAACAAAAGGCTTATTAAAACGACTAATTGTCATTTTTACAATTAAGTGTTTGCACAAATTTAATTAACAAGACGTAACATTTTAATTAGTGAGCTGTCGAGATGTTGGCGGGTGAATTCTGTTACTTTCCAGAGACAGACGTGAGACTGCTGTCAATCTCTTTATGTTGTTTTCAAACAGTGATTAAAAGTCAAATTATCCTTGAAGGCAACATCATCATATCTTAATGACAGAAAAGAACGTTTGTCAGTTTTTTTTTTCTTTTTCAATAACATGACCGCTGATGAACACCAGTGACAGGTGTGTCACTCAAACACAAAGTTAACAGGGTGAAGTTTTGTTATGTTACGAAAAATATTTTCAATATCAAATTTTATTGTTGTTGGCATCACGAACAGAATTCAGTTCATCTTTGCTAAATTTTCTATATATTTCATTGTGCATGACAGGAAACTAATACAACTATATATATTTTATAGAGATAACATGCTCTCTGCACACTGACCAAAAGTCAAACAGTAAATTTTAGGTGTTTCCGAGTCATATTACAGTAACTAATTACTTTGTTTTTGCACTTGCAGCCAGCAGGGCGGCGCCAGAATTATGGATGTTTAAAAAGATCCTATTTAATATGTTTATAATGAATCTACTGTATGCTGTCTGTGCACCATGAAGACATGGAAGATGCTGTTGACAAATTTATTAATCAAATATCCGAGGCAGAAGACGTGTCAAACTAAACTCTGAACCGTCTGCAGACTTTACAGTTTGTCTGTGATTAACGCTCGTGATGTATCCGACCTTTCTTCTCTATAGATTCCTCGTAAATAACTCTCCTCCCAGCAGACGGATGCTGTAATCAGATACTCTCTAATGTTTATTAGCTGATGAGTTTTTTCCATCAGAATCAGCAGGAAACCTCGTTCCGACCTCGGACGGCGTGCTGCTGTCCTTCAACCCCTTGACCGAGTAAAAAAACGTGCCTTTGAGCAACATGCTGAACGCACAGCAGCTCCACGTTCGCTGGTCCGACCCCTCATCTCGAACCCCTGACCTCCCTGTTGGCAAGAGAAAACTGGATTTTTCCTTTGGACTGTCATCAGAGGAAGAGAGAAAAAACATGAAATGAGCTCATGTGCTTTTACCTCTCAAGGACATCTCACACAGCAGCTCTCAACTTCAAAACAATGTATTTCTAAAGCGCTATCAAGCCTAATCTAGACAAGATTTTGACGGAAAAATCAATCCGTTTTATCTGCCTGAATCACAGTGAAGAGAATCTGCACAAACCCAGGCTCCATTTGTCCAAATTGGCTTCTGCTGTCAGTTTCTACTCTGGTTTGAGCTTTAATATTGGCTGCAGTCTTTCCCAAACCTTAACCGGATATTTATCAGCCACAACCTCACCACAGTTTAACCAGTCTAACCAGTTTAACCACAGTTTAACCACAGTTTAACCACAGTTTAACCAGTTTAACCACAATTTAACCACAGTTTAACCACAGTGAAGGTCACTCAGAAACACAGTTAGGAATCCCTTTGAGCATCTTTAAAGGGCAGCATATCAGATAAGAAACCTTCATCGTTTTATGAGGAAATGACAAGTTGTGCTTTCTGTTGTTCTTGTCTGTGACTTACAGGAAAAAGCAAGTGAGCACTCGTTTCAGATAAAGGAGGATAAAGAGCAGTCCACCATCTGTGCTACTTTAAAATTTAATGACTGTGATTTAAAGGTAAATATATTTTAAAAAACACGATTCAAACTACAGATGTTATGATAAATTATAACTAAATTTATCATTTTAGACCTTTACACAGATATTATTTGGGGTTTCCATGTGAGTTTAATTTGGCAGATACATTTGTTCATGTGTTTCTCTTTTCATTTGTTCTTTAATTATTCTTCCTAAAAGTTCATTCTCAGAGAGTGAACTCAGCTCAGCACCGATGTGTCAAACCTCAGCTGTGATCTTTCTCGTTCATACATTCATTTCATCTCACATTAGTCAGCTTTGGTCCACTGTCTTAAATAATTTCTTGGAGAATTCAAAGCCTCGTCTCTCGGGACGTTCTGCCAACATGCACAGTCGCTCTGTAGTTGCCGGTTTGACAGAACGTGTTGATCTCAGCGCTGCTTTACAGAAAGACGACATCCTGATTTAAAAAAAGATGGAGGAATCTCGATTGTTTTCCTCCATCAGCTGTGAACTGAAGTCCATCTGCAGCTCATAAGAGTCTCAGAATGAGACTGAATCAAACTGGATGACGTCGGTGTTCAGTCATCAGCAGGCAGATGGTTTCCATCATCACATTAACATAACGACACACTCATGCATGAGAGGCAGGAAGGAGCGGAGTGAACGTGGATCAGAGTTTTTCTTCTCTGATATGTGACTCACGAGCACATCGACTGCTCGTTTATAACGTTTGTGTAATGCAGGTTAAGTTGGGAGAATTTTGGTTATAAAAGACAGTTTGAGGTCTTAAACGCTAAGTATCAAATATCTGCCACTAGAGGGCTCTCTACCAGAGTAATTAAAATAAAGATGTGGATTGATGACGTCATGAAGCAGATGACGACACGTTTAACAGTAAACTAGAAGCTTCTGTAACAAAACAGTTCAGCTTTAAAGTGACCGAAACGAATAAAACGAGGAGTGAAATTAAATCTGCAGTCGAATAACAAAAAAAATCCTGCAGTTTTATAATAAGAAGATGATTTGTAACTTCACTGTGTTCTCTGTTTTATTTTTAATAAACTCAGAGGTAATTAATAACTTAATCATCAATCAGTGAACAGATGATGAGACTGAACGGTTCAGTCGCAGGCTGTCGTCTCCTTTCTGAGCTGTTTGCTCTGCGACGTCTTTGTTTTTCTTGATCTTCTCTGGCTGTTTGTCTCGTCTGGTTCAACAGTTACAGACTCTAAATGTTATTACAGGAAATAAAAGGTTGCATCTCAGCCCAACTGCCAACTGGTGCGTGAACTGGTTAACTGGGAAATGTTGTTTCGAAAAATGATTAAAATCCTCGTTGAACTTTAAATAGTTATTCTCCTCCCTTAAGGTGTTTTATAGACAAGAGCAGAGTTTAAAGGGAAATGGGTCGAGTCTTCGATTATTAAAACAACTTTTATAATTCCAGTCAAACTACCTGAGCAACACATAACACAATCATCTTTTATGTGTAAAAGAAACTAATGTTTGCTGTTTGTTTGAACACAAACACAAACCTCAGTCTCGGTTTGTAAAAACGTCCCTCGTCACCTTGAATCTTCAGCTCGTTTTTAGTCCAAACAAACCTAACACACACACTCACACACTGTTTGGAAACAAGCAGTGCTGTTTTATTCCTGGCGCTTTGTTTTCAAGGGAATTTTACTCTACTACGTAACAGAGTAGAAATACTCTGTTACAAGTTAAAGGTGCAGACGTGTTAGAATCAATAAATGCTACAAATAGTAAAATCACTCATCATTCACAACAGTTTATTTTATTCTGTTGCATTATAATAAAAGATGCGTCTTCATCTGGTAAAAGTGCAGCTGATGTTTATGACTCTCATTTCTGCTGGGTAGCTTGTAAACTTCCCCTCAGGGCTCTTTTTCCATCATAATACAACATAATTAATTTGTCAATTACTTTTTATGTTATTAGTTTGAATCTTGGAAGTACCTGAAGGTATCGTCGAAGTATTGTAGAGTAAAAAATGCTGTATCTTTTATCTCTGAAATGTGGTACAGTGGAGGACTGAAATAACAGCAGGTTTTGTAAAATACTGTAACTGTACTTCAGTAGAAGACGTAGTGAGAGAATGTAAAGGGAGTACAAACTGAACAAAAGGGTGAAATGAACGTCGATTAGATGCTGTTTTCTGGATCAATACAACCACTTGACATTATTTATAATCAATAAACCAATCAGAATCATTACCATCAGTTCATGTTTACAGCAGGATGTGGGGACACGAGCCGAACGCAATGTCCTCGCTGCGTCTCTGTTTCCTGTTTCCTGTTTCCTGTCTGTGCTTTGATTGATTTCACTGGCTCTTATTGGTGTGAAACTGAGGCCAAAACACCGAGATAAGATCAACATCCTTACATGAAATCTCTCCTCGCCGCCTCCATCCGCCATTGATTTCCCATTAAACCCGCCCCATGTGAGTCCCGACCGCCGGTTGCCCCCCCACCAAACACACACACACACTCCCTGTTAGCATCGGCAGCATTAGAATTCACACTTAGCCTCCAGTCCCACGAGTCACACTTCTCTCTTTAATCAGCAGCCCATCTACTGTTAATTAGCCTCACACACACACACACACACTGTACACACACTGTACACACACTGTAAACGCTCACATACACACAGTTTAACAGTGTGACCTGTGTTCGTTCATGACGGTACACCTGTCGAGCTGCAGTCACCTGTGTGTTCAGCAGCAGCAGATGACAGGTGGATGGATACGAATGTTCGGTTTCACTCTGAGTTCACGTGTTTTTCCGTTCAAGCTGCCGGTGAAAACACAGTTCGTAACGTTTCCACAACACGTCTAAAAAATAACTCTGTTCTACATGTCGTTGAGTCACATTCACACATTTTCCCAAACGTTTCCATCAAAGTTCAAACTCAGAAATCTGTCGTTTTCTTCAAGCTAATTTCACATTTTGTCTCTAGTCCGTAACTTCCGGAGAAACAACAGTCAGAGCAGCAAACGTGAAAAAAACGTAACATGAATCAAACTTGAACACAAAACCTCGTCTGTGTCTCTGACTCAGTTACAGGGATTTACATCTGTTAAACAAGGAAACAAACAAATCCCATGATCCTTCACTGCTTCATGATGTCATAAAACCACGACTTTATTC